>JBBPUN010000108.1:0-23862 GCA_038094715.1 Heimioporus punctisporus | reverse complement strand
TTAGTGAGGCCAGGGCCTAGGCCCTGGGCTTGGGCCTGATCAAATAACAAGCCAGGCCCTAGGCCCTTATAGGCCCAGATGAGGGCCTGGCCTGGCCTGGCTTATATAGAGCCTCAAGCCAGGGCCTTAGGGCCTCAGGCCCAAGCCTTCACAACACTAGGTATAGCATTCTTGATTCCCGTTGCTTCTTTCTGACTCACACAGACTCCACCTGACTCAGCCTTATCTCTAGAGCTAAGGGCATGGACTTATATAGTATTATTAAGTACCAAACATGTACAAATAGATTGTAGTATATAAAGGCCCAAGAGCCGGCCAAGAGGACCTCAGTTCATCCTCTTTGGTTTTCCCTCTACAACCAACGGACTCAGAGAACACCGATCTCCTCTTCTCTTTCTCTCTTTCTTTATGACAATCCTAAGTGAGTGGCCTATAGCCTTAAGTGGTTGTAGGGTTGCTTCAAATATATTGCTCTTGTTTTGTCAACACACCCATCTTTACTGTCTTTGAGATGTTCCTGGAAGATGTGAATATCTTGTACTGCCATTTCTTGTTCTAATGTTATGTGCAGCTGTTTGGCATGTCTCTGCTACCCTTAACCCATCTTAACACTTTTGACATGTCTGCTTCAACTCTTGAGCCACCTGGCTCATCTGGAGTCAATTTTGGTAATTCTTCCTCCTCTGTACAGTTGTTTTCTGACTTGTTCTAGCATTTATGAGGGGGTTTTTTTCATTGGACTGGTGTCTTCATTACTTCTTATGGCAGGCAACACTTCCACTTCAAAATTGGCAACCAGAGCTTTAATACTTGATGGTGCTCATCTTCTTCCCTTGACCACATGGCTCTAAGGTTCATTCTCTTCTTTACTGCCTGTGTGATTCCTGACTCTTGCACTTCAATCCTAGTTGTCCCTATATGTTCAACTTTGTCAGGATCATTCAGTGACCTGATGCACTCAACAGGTGCATGCAGTAGGTGCATTCATTTTCCCTCTTTGACTGTTGCTAAGTTTCTAGCATGTCATCATCATCTTTGTTGTGCTCATCACAATGTGGGGTGACAACAACAGTACTGATAGAGGTGAGGATGGGATGAAAGCAAGACAATGATGACAACTGTGCAATGACTGCAGTGTTGTCCTCATCATTGCTATCTTGTTCATTTGCAATGTGAAGCATTAACAGTTATGTCAATACACTAACCTGTGGTTTAGTTTTGTACTATGCATACATGTGTTTTCTCTAGAGGGGGATGTGGCAGTTCAGCCTGGGTTATGCTCACTGTGCTCTCAAGCTGGGCCCTACTTAGTACTATCTATATCACATTCATTTTTGTCTATCTTGTTTATCAAACTTGACACAAACTTTTTTTTATACACCTCTATCCTGTATTGTTTTTTTTTGTGAAATGTAATGAAACTAAACAAGGAAGGTGGTCTTCAAACAGAACTCAACAGATTAAGTAACCTTGACATACAAACTAAACTTAGATACTCCAAAAACAACTGAAGGTCCAGGGTTGCCCAGAGGGCTGTGGAATAGCCACAGGGAAGATGAAGACGGGTCACCTGACTCATTGTCTACAATAAGGACTGTTACGAACCCATTTCTCACTTGACATCCGAGTAGCTTCGTCGCTAGTAACGCGATTCCATCGCCGTGGTGCATGCCCAAGTTGATAAACGAATATTCCTCGAATACAATAAACCACACACGTTTCACGATGCTGCAGCCAATCGCAGTAAGCGAGCCTATCACACGTGGCTGTGCGCTTGTTTCCCCGGACTCTTTCTCATTTAGCGAACTCAGCAAAACCGACAAAGTCGCTTCTACAAATATCACCGTCCGCTGATACCTCCCTCTTTCAGATAACCCCCATCCATCATGCGCCTCTTACTCCCCGTTCTAGCGCTCGTCGCGCTCATTCCACACGCGTACGCCTGGGGTGTTGTCGGTAAGCCCAATCTTTTCTCGTTCACTAAACTACGCCCTAACACAGCGTTTCAGGCCACGAAGTCGTCGCGACGATCGCTCAAATGCATCTCCACCCCACCGTCATGCCGAAACTGTGTGCCATGCTCGATTTCCAACACCCGTGCTACCTCGCGCCCGTCGCGGCATGGGCAGACAACGCTCGCAGACAAGGGAAATACCGATGGACCGCACCGCTACACTACATCGGCGCCGTCGGCGACTACCCCAGCGAGACCTGCCTCTTCCCCGGCACCCAAGGCTGGGAAGGCCGGACGCACATCAACGTCCTGCACGCGATCCGGAACACGACCGACGTCTTGCAGGCGTTCGAAGCCGACAAGACCGAGTATGACGAGGTCCCGTCGCACGTCCAGGACGCGCTCAAGTTTCTGATCCACTTTGTCGGCGATATGCACATGCCCCTTCACCTCACCTCACGTAACCGCGGCGGCAACAACGACAAGGTGAGCTTTGACGGACGGACTACGAGTACGTGTCTCTGTTTGTCTTTCCCGTGAGTCGGTTTGACAAGTATCCAGACCTCCATTCCGTCTGGGACTCGCTCCTCATTTCCCAACGTCTCCGCACGCTCCCAACCAACTATACCCTCCCGCTTCCGTTCCCAGAGGTCGAACTCTTGCTCCGCGATACCATCTACGACCCATACATCCGTCGTCTCGTCTGGGAAGGCCTGTACGACAAGTGGCAAGAAGACGTCGAGGATTGGCTCGCTTGCCCAGCTGTTTCGGAACGCCAGCCGCGTCGGTCCCAATCCATCTTCTCCCTCTTTTCGACGGACGTGGACGACAACGATGGCGGGCTGGGCGTAGACGACGACGTTCTCTGTCCATACGCTTGGGCGAAACCGATCCACCAGCTGAACTGTGACATCGTCTTTCCCAAGGAACTCGACGGACTGACGTCGTCTCTGGGCGATGAAGACCTGGGCGCGGACGAGAACGAAGACGAGGTGTCAGACCTCGCGCGCAAAAAGAAACAGTATTTCGAACTGGATACTCCCGAATATGCAGGCTCGATCAAGCAGCAGTGGATCATCGAAACGTTGTTGACTAAAGCAGGCGTTCGGCTCGCTGCCATCCTCAACTGGATTTATGCAGACCCCGAGGAAGACGGAAAGCGTTATCTATCCCTCTAATATATCAACCAAAGGACGTGTAAACAGACATGTATTGGATATTAGATTTTGTTCGTGCGCGAGCGAAATGTCATAGCATCACTCGATCGAAATTCGTATCTAGGGAAAGAATAGAGACAATCGTATCGTCCACAAGTCGTATTCAAGATAAACCCAAGTACGCGTCTTCCGTCACTCCGTAACCATCTCACAAACGCATGATCAACTGTTTGATCGCAGTCATCGAAAGCGTGATATCGTCTGTTTGCGATGCCTTGGCGAGGAGATCGACATGGATGCTCAACGACAATTCCTGCTCACGCGCGGCAATCGCTACACACCTAAGTTAGCCAATCGAATCATACCGAGCGGCAGCGCGCTTACCCTGCGTCAGTACGAGCAACTGCTCCACCACAGACTTCGAGAGCGTCTACAGTTGAGTGCGTCAAACAGCGAGTTTAGACGACGTTCAACATCGTCAACCGTACGCTTTTGCTGAGGCTACACATCCCAATAGTTAGCCTTTGTTCCAACGATCACAAGAGAAACGTACGGGCACAGTTTGCTTGAGATGCACCAAATGTTTCATCACGACGACGACTCTGGAATATGCGTACGGTCACCAGGTGCTAATCTGGGAGGTCAATGTCAGGTAACATCTGTGAAGGCAAACATATCACTTACGGTATTTCGGCGGCGGCAGTCCTCTGCGGAGGAGGCCCACGCACAGATACAGACGCAGATGGGGCACTAGGACCACCGGGAGGAGGTCCATGTGACTAAGACCCCATCCCGCCCATCGGTGGAAGCACATGAGGTCCTCCAGCCGATGGTGGTCCTTGACTTATTGATGGTGGGGGTGGCACGTACCCGGGTTGTGTGTGAGGAACCGCGTACGACCCAATCCATCAGCAACTGCACTGGTAATACCACGAGGGCATGCACCTCTCCAATAATTTCCGAAGTTTGCAAGTTCCAGCACAAGGCAGGGTGTGCTTGCCACAAGATAGTAATAAATCCACATCTTGTTTACACCAAGACAAGTAAAGTACACATTTCTCGTGCCCCATGAGAATCTTTATGCGTCGATGAGTTAATAGTTTGAGCATGCTTCATTTACTAACCTTTTCTGGTGCCCGGGCATTGCGAAGATCCCAAACCATGATAACCGGTGAGGTATCATCCTCGGAAACAGTGACCAATCACGTAGCCTAGATCAGGACCGTTCAGCAGACCAGTTCAATGAAATGACCAACACAAACATTATCGGGATGCCATGCGATCGTACTCATGCCTCTTCGTCCTCCGACGGCCATGCCAGTATCAACTGTACTACCGAGCGTACCCACACTACCACCATACGTGAGAGCTACGACCTCACGTTTTCCACGAAGATCCCACACAACAGAGTACCCAGAACTATTCGCGCCTGCAAGAACATATTGAACTTGTTGACTCCAGGCAACAGAAGTGATCTCGTCAAGTTTTGAGCTGTAGTTTCCAGGGGTAGGGAAATATGGCTTCGAAGGGTCATTGAGATCGCATATATAAACCTGTACCAACGCACGGAGGTCAACAGATGGTGCGTGTTATCAAGCAATGAGACTAACCTCTCCACTAACTGCGCCCGAAGACAGGAGGTTGGTTTGAATGGGATTGAAGTCAAGTCCGCGTACGGGACCGGTATGGATTGTATCAGTAGCCTGTCAATGACACGCTGTAAAATCAGCAAACGGTTCATGCAGACTCGAGGAACGGCATCTCAGGTGAAAATGAAGTCCATCATGAACGATCGGACATATGCTTGTATAAATAATAGACATCTTCGAAACAAGAGAGGCTCAGAAAACGAACTTTACCTGTAAACGACGTGAGTCAATCAATCAAGAACAGTGAGCCAAGATTCAGTTGGTGATGCATGTTCGAGCAAGGGATCATTGGAGACCGTCACCGACTCGAGAATGGAACGTATCATCAAAAAAAAAGGGATGAGGTTCATGCTCACCTTCTTACTTTTGGAGCGGAAACAACGAATGACTGACTATCGGAAACCAAATTCTTGCCAGAAATTAGATCTCCGCCTTATTTCGTTTGAACTTTGACCGATCACTTCGGTGAGTGTCTTCACATCGATTGCGGGAACGCCATCGTTCCATGATGAGCCATCCTGGAACAGTTCTGCTTCCGAAGGAGATATTTCTCTTGTGGACATTTTTATACCAAAACTCACAATCCTGACTTTTTCCCCTTCGCTTTTACATTACGTCGACACCTGGTGCTGATATCATTCTCTGTAGGAATTGGCCGAGAAACACACTCATTGTAAAGGTAAGCACATTTATGACTTTGCATAAATTTAATTGGGACGAAAATCAAGTTCATCCATTCTTTGAGTTTCTCGGTCTCGCGCTCTGGCGTGTGCCACTCTTTGCAGAGCAACGTACATCCAACCCCGTACTGGGGAGGTTGTGCTGACACCACTGGTTGCTGTGACCCCGAGGGACATGAAACCCTGGCTTTTCTGATTTTTGGATTGACGACTGTTTCTAAACACAAGCTGACATAGTTCTGTCAGGTATATCAAAATGTAGATTCGGGTACTGCAAGTGAAAATAGGATTTTGTCTTGATTGACTGGTGTGACTCGGCGCTATTGTTCTCTCTCCCCCTTTCATCGATATCGACTGGCATGCACCGATCTCCATTCTTTTCCTACTCTTCACATTCAGTGATTGCCTTGGGGTTTCAGCCTCTCGGAATCGCCTTGTCGAATCCTCGCTGTCGTGTCCAGTGGATCCTCACTGCTACCATGACTAGTGACGCGTCGAGGTCAGTTCCCGGCTTGCCCACGCAGTTAACTCTCGGTTTCTCAGGTTGTTTTCGGTCGCAACAGGGAGGCGCAGACATCTTCTCCCGCACATAGTATGGCTGACTTCACCTCGCTGCTCACCACATCGAGTCATTTAACGACAAGTAAGGGCGCGCATCAAGGAAAGATATGTAAATGTAGTACCATGGTTATGTCGCCCGTCTTGTTATGTCTACCTGGGCCGCCGAATGGGTGCACGGATTTTATAACTTACATAACAATATTGAAATCTAGGGAGAAAGTTGAAGCAATCAAATGTGCATACGCTGTATGGAATTATCCCCAAATCTCGATAGCATCCTCAACCCATACACTAAAATATTGATTGAAGGTACCTTTTCGGTATTCTCTTGGACTCGATCAATTCACGCCAATCCCTTTATTTTGTGAGGACGCTGTAACTTGGATGTGCAAATGACAACGAAGATATTCGTTTGACCGCTGGCTTGCTACTAGCCCCTTAATGGGGTCCCGGTGGTCGACAGTTCATTCCATTCCTAATTGTTCCTGAGAGCTGCTGAGCCCGGGGTTGCCATCCAAATCAAGAATCGGCTCGAATCGGCGAATGGTGAAAACATTCAAGCAGATCCCAATTCGTTTGGCATAACCCACACACACTTGATCAGCAAACGTTCGTCTAGCCATCGCGTAGGTCCAAGTTAAATGACACTTTGATTATTCATACAAGGGGTTTGAACGGAGTTGCATTGAGCATATGTACACTAGGTTCGATCCGTATAATCTCGAAATTGATCTGCAACTCGTGTGAAACGTATCATGAATAAACAAATAACATGACTAATCCACCCTGATTGATTCGAGGTTCCTCGTGCTAATTCATTCTTTAGCACCCCTCTTCTTTCAGCACGGATATTTTGGTAATGAGTTTGATGTTCGTATCTTGCTCTAGAAACAATTTCGAAGAGTTTTAGGTTTCATGATGGCGACAATCTAATAAACATGGTCGAGTCCGCTCTATCACGAAAAATGTTTACAATGCCCTTTCACCTCATTAAGTCAAATCTCATATTTTTATTTTTTGCAGAAGCAACATTCCAGTATGTCGTCCGCCGAGCCAGCGAGAATGGCCCATCTGGGGTGGCCATTCCCATCAAAAGACATCCTAGAGTGGTGCCGGGAAACGCTTATAATGTTGATTCCGACTTTTTGAATGCATCTGAATCTCACAATCATGGATTAATCGGAACGTATGTACACACAATTGATGTTCAACTTTTTCACTCAGTTCAGGTATTACGTATAGCAATGTTCCCCGTGGAATGGAAGATTATGAGATGAACGTAGGGATGGCCCGTCTTTCCAGTGTGGAAGTTGGAAAACGGATAGCGAATAAAATCCTCTTGACTGAATTCAGCAGTGATGTCTACTATGGCCCGATATCATTTGGTACCCCTCCTCAGCAATTTGAAGGTGCGTTTCTGTTATATTCGTGCCATTTCAAACCACTAATCTATTACTCGAGTTTTTCTTGACACTAGTTCTCCGTATGTGTTCAAGTTCAGAGCATGTCATTTTGTGATTGATGAACGGCAGCAACACGTTTTTGCCTGGCATCTACTATGATGCATATTGCGACGGTCACGTTCGCTGGGACCCCTCCAAATCTATAACGGCGGTCGACGTTCATAAACCGTTTTATGTCAGATATACCGATGGATCTCTAGTCACTGGTGATATGTACGGAGATAGAATGACTATCGCTGGCCTGACCGTGCGTAAATGTTTTAGTACCAGATCGGGATATTACTTACAATGACACAGGTAGCCGTGCTCTTTGGGGTTGCTAAGAAATATTCCGAAAAACTTCAATACCCTCAATTCATCGCAGACGGTGCACTGGGACTAAGTTTACCTTCCTCGACTCTTCTCTTCCAGAAATTCAACGCAGTGGGGGGAACTACTAATACGCTATATCCGGCATTTTCGATGAAGCTTTCTACTTCAGGAGGAGGGATATATCTCGGCGGATCGAATTCTGCCCTCTATACTGGAGATATTATCTTTGTGCCCGTCGTTGATCAGGTGAGTCGGATATTAGGTTCACGCGAAGGACTGCAAACACTAGCTATCCAGGACTTTTGGCAGGTATATATGGACAACATCCTGGTCAACGATCAGATAATAGCGAACAACATTGCTGTCCGTATCGAAACAGCCGCCAGGCAAATCATAGGTGCGGCTGCGCAAGTTACCGCCTTGTATGGTGTCATAGAGGGTGCTGAATCCGTAGATGGGGCCTACTATGCCTGTGCGTTTCTTAGCATATATGTATATTCAGAACGTATTGACACTTCACAGTTCCGTGCAGCAACAACCCTATAATTAGCTTTGGTTTTGGGGGCAAATTATTTCGAATCCCGCCATCAGCTATCAAGCTTGCCACTGACTCGAGCGTTCCGTCCAAATGCCTCAGTGCTATTGTAAGCGGTTTTGATGACAGTGAGTACTCATTTTTTGAGTTGTGACTCGTCTTGATCATGAGCAGGGCCCTGGAGTCTAGGTGTAGCTTTTCTGGAGAATGTGTATACTGTATTCGATGTCGGTAAACGGCAGGTGGGGTTTGCGCAGCTTGCCCCGAGTGCGTAATTCGATGCCTCCGTCGATGTCGACTAGGATGAAGGAGGATATTACTAGACCATTCCATTGTAAATGGTATAGCACAACCTCCTCTACTACGTTTAATTATTTCCGATCATTATCATACCACTTCTCATACTTAATACTTTGACAGCTGTTCCGAACGGTCCCGGTAGCGACCAACTATAAGTTCTCCCACGTCCTGGTGAAAACTTCTTAAAATGTGCCTCGGTTACGCCTCATTCATCGTTTTGCTGATCATATTTGCTGTAGCATTATCTCTACCTGTTGAAAATAGGACCGGCAAGGCGATACCAATTACAAGACGAACATCGAGGCGGGTTCGTGGCGAAAACAACATCGATAAATTCGACTCGAGTGTTACCTTAAAAACGGCTGAAAAGCGCGCAACAAATGCTGTCTCCTTGACGGAATTTGGCAGTGAGCTTTATTATGGCCCTATTCTGATCGGTTCCCCTCCCCAAATTTTCGAAGGTAGGTTTCTGCCAGTGCATTCCCACTACATCTTGATCATCGTTTCCGATGCGTTCCAGTCGTTTTTGACACCGGCTCGATGTATGTATTGTTATAGAAGGGAACTTTGTGTGGCTAATGATTAGCTCAACAACAGCCACACCTTCCTGCCAAGTGTTGAATGTGATTCAACTTGTAACGACCATGCTCGCTATAACCCTAGCGCCTCTTTGACATCCACAAAAACGAATCACCCATTCAAATATCGGTACTTAGATGGTTCTAGTGTCGCTGGTGATACATATTCTGATATGCTTACTATTGCCGGGATGTCGGTACGTCGTGTTTCTCACGATTAAGGATCAGTGGAACATTTCTGAAAATCACATACCTAGTCGCCCTTGGTCGTTGGTGCCGCAAAGACCTATTCTAGGCAGTTTAGATTCCCTCAATTTATTGCAGATGGTAGCCTTGGATTGGATCTACATTTTTCGACCCTCTTCTTCGAAAATATCGTACCTACAGAACTGGTGGCGGATCGGGCATTTTCATTCAAGCTTTCCACATCTGGAGGGGAGTTGTACGTCGGTGGATCTAACTCTGCGCTTTACGTCGGTGACTTTACCTATGTTGATGTGACACATGAGGTAAACATGCCACGACTACATGTGAAGCTTTCCTGACCTTCAAATCAAGCGCCATTGGCAGGTGACGATGGAGAATATCCAGGTCAACGGTCAGACGGTCTTGAGTGACATTGCCGTCCGCATCGATACTGGCGCCAATCATATACTTGGCGATGCTTCGCAAGTCGCTACCTTATACGATGCTCTTCCCGGTGCTGCGTTTCTCGGCCAGGGGTATTACACCTGTGAGTTTTGAAAATGTACTCCAGTCCTCGTTTTTATGCATCACAGTTCCATGCGATACCTTCCCACAGGGCGTTAGCTTTGGTTTCGGGGGCATTCAGTTCCCGATATCCCCGTCGTCGCTCAATATCAAAATTTCTTCGCTTGATCCATCAAGGTGCTACAGTGCCATTATTGGAAGTCTCCGAAACAGTAAGCATATCCTCTGTTGCTATTGATCATGGTGAACAGTTACTGGCCCGTTTTGATCATTAGAACCTTGGATCGTTGGGATTTCTTTTCTTCAATCTGTTTATACAAGATTTGACGTTGAAAGCCAGAAAATCGGGTTCGCACAACTTGCTCCTTCAAGATAATAAGATGAAATATTCATCGTGTATGCTATGCATTGAAGAGAAGGCGGGATGATTCGAAGGTTCAAAGATGTGATGTTAGTATATAATAGATAGCTTGTATGTATTCCACGTTTCTATATTATTTGCTTGATCCTGCAAGTCGCGCCAGTAGTACAATTATCTAAGCAGCAAGGATGTAACATGCGAAATTTACCAAAATGTAAATGGCAATCACGTGGTTAGTATGTAAAATACCTCCGAGCTCCCTCCAAGTTTCAAGAGACCAGAATGCAGCGTTGACGTTGAAACATTGCGTCTCAGCTCTGTTTAGGTGACTTTGGCTTACCTTCCCCCTTGGCTTTGGCTGAAAGCGAACATAGAAACCTTCTGAAGCGAAAGGTCAGCTGCGAATTGTAATAGTCACCTTTCTTTTATGAACCAAGAACAGCAAGCGCTCTGCGGTCCTGTCGGCACTGCCTAGATCTGGAATTTATCATTTAGCATTTCTTTATCCTCCAGCGTTTTGGAAGTTTCCAGTCAAGTTTCAGCAAGTCCGAAATAACCCGACGCTTGCTTACATCATGTATATAATACGGAGGTCACAGATCTGATGGAGTTCTTCTGATTATTCGTCGTGATATCTCAGGTTCCCAACTCCCAGCAGTGATGCGCTTCCGTCTTATTACCACGTTCGTTGTTGTCTCACTGGCTACCGCAGCATCCCGGTCTGCTGGCGATGCTAGTGGCGTGGTTATCCCGATCGCGAGACGGACTAGGTTTGTGAACATGGATCACATAGATTTCAACTCAAGCGCACTCCTTGATGCAATCTCTAGTATCAAAAGCTATGCGGAAAATGATGGGAAGAGGAGCTCGACCATTTTCGAATCAGTTGAAACACGTTCGAATTCTATCGTATTGACAGATTTTGGAAGTCAACTCTACTATGGCGCTGTATTGGTTGGTACTCCCGCACAGTATTTTGAAGGTGTGTATTGTATCCATAACGATTGTTTAGCCTAACCCATTTTATAGTCGTTTTCGACACTGGTTCTATGTGGGTATTTCCTACTGGGTTGTCCGCCTTTTTGATGAGCAAAAGGTATAGCTTCCTTCCGAGCGTTGACTGCGATTCAAGTTGCAATGACCATACGCTATATAACCCAAGAAGTTCCTCGTCCTCCAAAAACGCAAACAAACCACTTCGATGGACATATGTAGATGGATCTACAGTTTCTGGCGATTTATACATCGATACCTTGACCATCGGTGCTATTAAGGTATGATCATATTCATGGTGTACGATCGTTCTTAACAAAGAATTAGTCGCCCTTGGTTGTCTGTGCTGCGAATACATATTCCAAACAGTTCCAATTCTCCCATTTCGTTGCAGATGGTGTTCTGGGACTGGGCTTGTCATACTCGACCCTATTTTTAAAGAAACTCGCTTTAACGGGGCAGGTGACTAACCAAGTATTTTCATTTAAATTTTCTTCTTCTGGAGGCGAATTATATCTCGGTGGATCGAATGCCGCTCTCTACACTGGGGTTCTAACCTTCGTCCCTGTAACAGACCAGGTAAGCCAAGTGGTTGTATACACACAAAAATTTGCTACTATTTGCGATTCAGGACTACTGGCAAGTGATAATGGACAATATCGAGGCTAACGGTCAGGTGATATTAAGTAACGTAGCCGTCCGCATCGACACTGGTGCGAATCACATCATGGGTGACGCATCTCAGGTTGCTGCATTGTACAATACTCTCGGAAATGCTGTGTTCCTCGGCCTTGGCTATTATACTCGTAAGAACCGCAGTAATGAGCGGTGCATTGACTTACATCGACACACTGTAGTGCCATGCAGTTCGTTCCCATCTCTAACTTTTAGTTTCGGAGGCAAATCATTTCCAATTCCGTCTTCTTCTCTCATTATCAAAAAGTTTCCTCGTGACTCGTCCAAGTGCATTGGCTCGATTGTGGGTAGTTTGCATAACAGTAAGCATTTTTTTTAGAAAAATACTTGTTACTGAACAATAACCCTCTTACTTTGGACAGGGCCGTGGATTCTCGGGATTGCTTTCTTGGAAAACGTGTATACCGTATTCGATACCGGTAACCAGCAGATTGGGTTTGCGCAGCTTAGGCCGATCTCGTAACCCGATAATGAAGTTGTTTATACCACTGGGCGACCAAATTGTGATTGAGTAATAAGAACGCTTTGTGCAAATAGTTGTGACTCGGCACTTTCACCTAGCTTTGCACCTGCCAACCTCTCTTTTCGCCTCACCTGCCGCACCCATTGATTTTTTCAGGAACGGTATCCCTTCACCTCAATGGATCCGACCAGCCGAAACCACACATAACCAACAGCATAGGTGATTTTTCCCAGCCCGCTCAGGTGGTTGACGCTGGTTCTAGAGCTCGTGACCTGAATACGTGAGCCCAGCTTGCCAGTAGTGCACCCACACTACTTATCTTCCCCGAGGGTCGAGTTACGTCAACGACTTAAACGAAATATGGTCACAGTAAGTAAATGTTTACCACACAAGCCTACTATTTTCATTGTCTAAAGATAGAAATTATCGAGAAAATTAGGGGTCAAGACGCTAACCTTTTTAAACCAGTAAAACATTCTTTACATGAAACATCCCGGGTGCTGAAACAAGGGACCTGCAGTAAAAGGAATGCAAAACCAAACGCCCTCTTAAAAACACTTGAATCAGAGTTTCCGTCGATCGCAGACAAGTTCTTCAGCGGCCGTTCAGGTCCAGGTACTGTAAGTGGCGGAGACGACTGCATAAGTTTCAAGACGGCGTTTCTGTTTCACTTATTGTTTCCGTTTCACTTATTAAGGTTCAACGAAAATACCATCATGTCTCCTGTTGTTCCCTCGCCACGACAACTCGTCTGGGATGCGCTTCATACTTTCAATATGCGTCATTCCCTTGACTGTCTTAGCGGTTGCGACACCTCGGCCTGCTAGAAATAGGACTGGAGTGGCCATTCCGATCATGAAACGTCATGGACATACGAGCTATAACAGCACAGACTTCAATTCGAGCCTGATCCCTGGTGGTATATTCACTGGGTTTGGTTGTTCCGGGGAAAACATTGAGACGATGCACGCGTCAGATTTGGAATTTGTAGACAAACGTGCGACGAATGCACTCCCGTTGACGGAATTCGGCAGTAACCTCTACTACGGTGCTATTTTGGTCGGCACCCCTCCGCAATCCTTTGAAGGTAGGTGTCTGTTGCGTTGTCGACTGTTTTCTGATACACTCTCCATTGCAGTCGTTTTCGATACTGGTTCGAGGTACACGTGTGACATTTTGGTTATATCTCTCTTCTAACGACTACGGCGACAGTTTCAGCTTTCTTCCAGGTGTCAAATGCGATGCCAGTTGCAATGGCCACACACGTTTTAATCCCGATTCCTCTTCGACCTCTGAAAATATAGGAAAACGATATCAATGGAACTATGTGGATGGATCCCATGTCACTGTTGATCTATACTCTGAAACCATGACTATTGCCAGAATTAACGTATGTTTTGTGTCTCTTATAAATATGATCGATGTTATTACTGTCGCATTCAGGCACCCTTGCTCCTTGGTGCTGCCACGACTTATTCCAAAGGGTTCCAATTCGAGACGTTCATCGCAGATGGTGTCCTCGGATTGGGCGTGAAGTATACTTCCTTTTTCTTCAAGAGACTTCTTTCTGAAGGGCAGGTTGCCAATGAAGTATTCTCTTTCAAGCTTTCTACTTCGGGTGGCGAATTGTATGTCGGAGGATCGAATTCTGCCCTCTACATTGAACCATTCTCTTTCCTATCTCTGACAAATCCGGTGAGTAAGTATATTTGAGA
Organism: Heimioporus punctisporus; assembly: GCA_038094715.1. NCBI lineage: Eukaryota > Fungi > Basidiomycota > Agaricomycetes > Boletales > Boletaceae > Heimioporus > Heimioporus punctisporus. The sequence continues at coordinate 9,734 of JBBPUN010000108.1, read as the reverse complement.
AATGATCTGTAAATCCTACCGATGTTTATCAGAGCCATTGGCAAGTGACTCTAGATAACATCGAGGTCAACGGCCGCGTGCCTCTGAACGGCCTTTCCGTCCGCATCGACACCGGGGCTACCCACATTTTAGGACCCGCCTCACAGGTGGCGCAGATATATGACGGCATTGACGGTGTTTCAACTACCGCTGGGGGTTTCTATGCTTGTACGTTCAACTTGCATTCTGTACTACGGCGGACATTGACGGTCACAAGTGCCCTGTGACAATATCCCAACGATCAGCGTTAGTTTTTCGGGTGTATCGTTTCCGATTTCACGATCGTCCCTCATTCTGAAGAGGAATAATGTTGACCCATCTATATGTTACGGTGCTATCATAGGTAATCTAGACGACAGTGCGTATTTTTCCATTTTTCATTACACTATAGCGAACGATAAACGCACCACTAGGCCCGTGGATTTTTGGAACCTCTTTCTTGGAAAATGTGTACAGTATATTTGATGTCGGTAGATTACAAATTGGGTTCGCGAAGCTCGCACCCACCCCACTCGGATGATGACACATCTGGGTCCCTTGGTGTCTATCATTTTTTCATGGAAATTCAAACATAATCGCCTTAAAAAAGTCACAATAACCTAAAACAGTGCGTGATCATACACATCAAGGCCACGATCGTATGCATTCGTTTATATAAAGTGCTTGCTTACCTCTCTACCCTCCATGGGGGTGCCTTACTTGGATATTTCATAGTCATCTAGACCGTAATAACGCACCACAATAAGTGTGTTTGTTGATTAGGGTTATGAGGTAGGGTAACGAGTCGACGACCACCTCAATCAGCGATATGTTATGACGACCAAGTGCATCAGATTTTCTGCGGTGGTCTCCAAACAAATATAGAGCGCTGCGGGCCCGTGAATTGATTAAATGCCCACGGCTTCAGCCTTGGCTACCAGGAAGAGCACTGAGGTACTACTAGTGCAATTGATGTGCCACTCAATTTGTGGTTGTGGCGCAATGTAATGCATGATTTTCGCCGGTACCGGTGACAACACGGGGTCGCTGACCCGGGGTGCTCGCCTCTGGGTTGGCTGTGCGAAGGTCTGTGTCTGTTCCTACCCCGTTAGAGCTTCGAAATCAACGGTGCGGAGGACGCGAGTTCCTGTGCTGCTCGTCTGTGGCATGTCAGGGCGGACTTGGTAACTGGGGCAACGACCGCCGGTCACTCACTGAAGTTAGCGACGCCTATTCGAAAACAGCGCGGGGTGGACCGGAGACCGATGACTGTGGATAGAGTTGGGTGGGGAGATGACGGTCAGGATGCGATAGTTGGAGTACAAAGCAGAGGATCGCTGGTCAGTGTGTGCGTTGGGTGCCGGCGGGTGACCTTGTATGTCGCTCACCTCTACGACGACGTGCTGCCTCAACTGCTCGTCAATGAGGGCGATTTTTGAATACCTTTACCTTGAGCTGGTCGTGCCAGTCGGCTGCATGCGTGACCAAGACAGGTTCCCTGTCTCATGAGGGTGCCCGTGCAGTATAAGTGATGTTCGAGGCGCCGAAAGAGCCCTGACGTGTTTGCCCGGTCTTGATGTGTAGGAATAACGCGCGTGCCTCGACGATCTCATGAGTCATCGGAGATGAAGTCGTGGTCCGGCCACACCTTTGATGCTTTGAAGGAAGAGACTAGGCGTAGAGTTAATGCTACATCGTCTGTAGAGTCTGGAACTGGATGCGTTATATGGTTGTTGTTTGGTGCATTTGACCTGCAGAGAAGAACGGGAAGTGAGGGAGTCAAAAAGTGATGGATGAGAAGGAAAAATGCAGCGACGAAGCATGCGTAGAGCTTGTGTGACGAGCGAGTCTCTGGCTGAAGCGCCAGTGCCTCAGTCGGAAGATCTTCCTGTTCATACCTACATGTGTCTGAAGTCGCTGTTATTCGATAATGTAGCTATTCATACAAGGCCACTCGAGTCACAAGGTCAAGAGAACACTGTCTGAAATGCGAGATTACATTTCCTCTCTCAGCCCATAGTATCATGAGTGCATACGAAAAAGCAACTCGTCGCGTTCAAGTCTCACCTTCCCACCAACACTTCAGCCCTCAAAGTAACCGCTCCGACCTCAAGTTCTGTTAACTCCGCCTTCTTCAGCTTCCCAATCAAATTTTTTGTCACTTGATGTGTATGCTTTTCATTGTGACCAATCACCAAGAGTTTCATATTTTGACTCCTATTTTTTCCCAGACACTCCCTAAATTCTTCACAAATATTTTCATTAAAGCTATGTTTTATTGCACTCATGATCTGGACAATGTGGACACAGTCCTCATCAACAATAGTCAAATAAATTGCCTTAAGATTTGTCTGCCAAGAGTGCCAATAGAAGGGAGTGTTGACTAAAGAGAGGTCCTGTTTGATGCTCTGTATTGTAAGAATGGAAGGGGTGGGAGAGTCTGGATGTTCATTGGTATATCAGTGAACTTGGAGTTTGTTGCCTCTTGGAAGGTAATGATGTGCCATTTGTTTGTATATGTACCCACTGGCTGACCGACCCTCCACCACCTGGAAGAGTGTTGAATATGTTGAGACATTGGCCCAGTTCCAGGCAGTGCACAGTATTGATCACTTCATCTTCAAGCCAGGGAGTGGGAGTAAACACATCATAACTCTGATGATTAGCAACTTCATTTTCATCATGAAGAAGACAGACAAAAAATATCAGGGATGACCCATCAGATGGATTAGACATTCCAGCAAAAAATTCACTAAGATTATAAGTGCTTTTTTCAATTTGATTTTGAATGCAGCACTTGAGGTGCTTCTCCCCATTCACATCTTTGAGGAGCCAGAACAATGTGTGAGGGACAAAGCCCCACTTTTTTACCAAGATTAGAGCACATTTTCTGTCCTTGTCTTCAATGATGCTAAAATGCACATTAGTCATACAGCTGAGCATCAAGCAATGAAAAGGCTTAACCCACCAGAGATCTCTGATCTTCTTCTTAGACAGAATATCCATATAATAGTAGCGTATTCTTGTTTGCTTGACCCATTCTTTGTGAAAAGTAGGGTTAGGAGATGTTGTTTATGTTGTTTATGTAAACTTTGTACTATATCTCTCTAAGACTTTCTTATTCTAGTCTTATGAAAGTGTCTGCTGACTAATCAGTGACACATGACTAGAGGAGTCTAGAACATCACATGACATATCATATGTCTTGTCCAGAACATTCCATGTTCTAGAACAATCAACATTCTATCATGTTCTATGACATTCTAGAAGTCTTACAAATGGTTTATAACCATTACCAATGATGCTGAGTCATTTTCATCACTTCATGACTGATGGATGATGGATATTTCATATCTTTGATATTCTTATTTCATATATCTGTCATCATGACTTATTCTGCTTATTTATTTACTGTGGAATGACTCATATATTTGAAATGCTTACTGATAGCTTATGAATAGCTTTATCATCATTTCAAATACTCTTTGATCTACCAATAGTATCACTTCTGCTTACTATACAGTAGATATTCAATCTCAGATTGAACCTTATGTATAATAGTATATAAGAGGCACACTCTTGTCCTCTTTTGGGACAAGCAGAATACATCTCTTTCTTTCCTTCCACCACCTGCCACTCCATCCCTGCCCTTGTGGTGTACTCATTAACTCTCTTACTTGAATCACTTATGCTCTGACACCCAATGAGTGTTTCCACTAAGGATACTCATTTACTCTTTGTATCTTTCTTCCTGTGTCACCTCTGCACTGTTGGGTTTTGCACCCTGAAAGGTTATGAGCCCTGCCTAGACATATAGGGAGCCTCATTGTTTTCTTGTGCACACTTCCTAATACCTCCCTCTGTCTTGTGAGGAGATATGTGGTTCACTTCAAGCCTAGCCTTGATGATGGTGGTCATTGGCTTTCTGTACTCTGTCATTGACAGAACAGAACCTGTTCTCATTGGTGAAAACATTGTGGTATATACCACACAGCAAGGGATGCTTGTCTTTCAATGCATTCTTCATACTTTCAGTATTTGTTTTGATTGGAATAATGGAACTCACACATATTCCTTCATTGCTATAGTTTCCATAAGGAACAACAACGAAGAGGTTCATACTATTCCTTCATCACCTACTACTATGTCACAACCACCTTGGTCACCCACCTCTCAAGGAGGAACTACTAGTTCTTCTTTACCAGTTGTTATATGATTAAGACCAGTGCTTCATCATATTGACAGTCACATACACTACATGCATGGACTAGGTCAAAGACTTGGTGTACATCCTTCGGTCCTAAAGCATGAACAACACTTTAGAGAAAGACCTGGTTTTATACCAGAAACTTGTGTTCACAACAGCACTTGCCAGTTGACATACCATGTGACTTTGACTCACATAGTGTCCAAATTGATAGCACTGGGCTCCAGTTTGAGATCCCTTGCCCTACTTGCCAGAGAGTGATTGAGTTTCAAAAAATTCATCACCACTGTGGTCATTGTATGTATAATCTGTGAGACCCAGGACTTCACAAGAGCTGAAATCATCTCTCCTAGATTTTTGAGAATCCAAACTCTCAATTTAGAGGCTCTTTACATTCTAGGTTCTTTGGTTTAGCTCATTCAGCTTGTTGCTCTACCCCATTCACCAATCATCATTCCTATTCTTGCCCTAACTCTACCTTCATCAACAGTTATGCCTCTAGAGATTCATCCAGCATACATCATCCCTTACTCCTATGATCTTCCTCTGGACTTGAACCAGAATCTCCTTCATCTCCTGGCCAAAGCAGCCTTGATTCAGGATCACCAGGAATGGATCAGGAATACCCCAAGCTTTTGGGAGTTCCTCTCAGGCCCTCCTCCAATGGACAAAACTGTGGAGGAAGTGCAACCCCCTATCTGTGATCAGAGTAAAGTCTTTCATCTGATTTGTGACACTTGGATGGAAGATATGGATCTTTGGATTCAAAGCCAAAGAATTTGGATAATGATGACAGATATCTTTTAGGCTCATCAGAACATAGAGTACTTTGACAACACTATGAGCCACTTTGAGATAGTGGAGACCTCTTTGAACAAGGAAGACAATCTTTACCAGATAGTCCAACACATTGCAGTGTTCATGAATTCCCTACCATGTCACTCAATCAACATGGTGAGGACACAGGCCAAGATTAGGCCTAACCTCTTCCTTACCAAACCGGTCACACCCTACCTAGATCTTCATCAAACCTGTCTTGATTGTTTTGAAATCAAATTTTTCTCTACTCATGTTGCTCTTCCCTTCTTTATTGACCCCTGTGAGACCAACTGCATTGACAAGTTTTCCATCAACAGCTTTTGCTATGTCGATGAGACCATCTCTCAAACCTATGAGGGAGCTGGTTGGGCTTTCCCCTATGCTGATGAAAAATCCTGTCAATCTTTTGTTGTCCATAATCAAGGCTGGAAGATCTTCTATAGAGACTTTTTTCCCCTTTCCTACTCTAATATCCATCTTATGTAGTCCCTGTATTCCAACTACCATCTGTATCAACCCAACTGGGTATACAAGGCTAATGCTTATACTAGGAATACCATGGACATGGAAAGGAGAAAAATGATGAATCTTAGGCGAGGTATAGATATACAGATGTGGAATGCCATTTATGATATGGATCTTCGTCACGAGTTACCTTCTCTTTCACCTCAGATCTATGACCAGCAGCAACACTTCATTTGTGCCATGACCTTAGATGTAGGAATTGTTGCATGAACTCTTCAAGGTAGTGTCCAGCTACCAAGAAGACAGGCTGCTATCCAAGAAGAAATCAAACAAAAACTTCACAATGATCTGTGAACATGCAAGTCATCTTCTTTTTCTATATCTAGAGTTTGGCCAATCACCCCTCCATCCTACATGTATTTTCGCATTGATGATCATATCTCTTTTTATACTTTTGACATGACAGAAGATGAATTTCCTTCCAGCTTCCTAGAACTCAACTTCTGGATAGTTGAGACTCATTTAGAGTTACCTTTTCTCAATAGCAATTACTACCTAGACCTATCAGGTTTAGAGATGAAAGTTAGAAATCCTCATTTCTTTCATTCATTATCCTACATTGCTTTTGAAAATATGTCTTCTGTACCTCTACCATCTTGGTGGAGAGACAAATGGATCTTGGACTTTAATCCTAGACCATCTCCTAAAGAGTTATGATGAAGATACTGGACTGGCCAACACTACAGGACTAGGATTTTAAAGGACTGGTTATTTGAACCAGACACCTCCCCTTCCACAGCATTCTCCCCTATAGATTCCATCTTTAAGTTTCTTTTTTCTGATTTAGATTTAGCAGATCTTGTTGATATCAAGTTATCACAATGACAACTATCTATTACGGGTTACCTTCAAGGCTAACTGTAAAACCTAGCCGGATTGCTTCACACTAGCAGGACAAAGAGAAACTGATCAGAGAGCGCATGGCTAGCTATGAAGACTTGTCTGAGAGTGGTAGAGACGTGCAAATGCAGAGGTCTATCAGAGAGACAAATGCCTTTCCTGCATAACTCGACTTGAGCAAGGGCTTGGAGAATGTTCAAATAGTCGACGGGAGATGCCTTCCCAAGAGGATGCGTGCAGCGACAAGGACTTGGCAAGATGATATCAAGTACAAGGTGGGATTGATGATGTTACAAGATACAAGGAGATACAAGAGATGCCTAGAGGCAAGTACAGGGGGGGTGCCAGGTAGATCAAAGCTAAGTATACAGCGGCAGAGAGGGAACACCTAATAGTGTCCCAGAGTTCGATGACAAAGCAATGACAAAGACAAAGAATGTTCTAGGGAATCAAGGAAGAAATGCCACGAGGCGAAGAAGTGTTCTAAGAATACACGGGGGTCAGAGAAGCGAAGTCAGGTGTTACAAAGTTCAAAGAAACGTGTTACAAGGTTCAAATGAGTCAAAGAGAAGAAGCGGAAATGAATACTGCGTGTCATAGATCTAGAGTGTTCCAAGAAATGAGGCGTCTAGGGCAAAGAGTATTGGGGAGGGGCAAAAGACGAGGACTGGGGATAAGCCAGTTCACAGAGAGTCCCGTGGAGGAGAAGGTCCAGGGATTTGAAGGGAGTGTCCGGGAGGACATTGCGGATGATCCATTGAGGATCCGAGAGAGTGCCGGCATTTACCAGCATTCCTTGTGATGCGAGAGCGATGGTAGACGAGGTGTCTAGAGCGAGGGAGGTCTCAGAGCATTGGAGAGTCAAAGAAACAAAGAAAAAGACTACGGGGCCTTAGCGTATCGTAACACTATCACTGTTCCCACCAACTTCAAGGCAGACCAAACTATGATTGGCCATATCCCTATCCTAGTTGGAGTGACTAACTATTCCATCTGGAGGTCTCATCTCAAAGGCTATCTTCGTTTCCAGTCCTTGTAGAACTGGATTGACAAAACTTATACAAATGCCAACTGTGCTAATGCAGCTGAGCAAGGGAAATGGGAAATCATTGATCTTCATATTGCTGGTATCATTACCAACACCACCTCCAACATACTTGCTAAGCAATGTGACTACAAATATACCCCTATCACCACTCCTACCAGTGTTATCACCAAACCCTCTGCTGCCAAAGTGTTTCTTTCCAAAATGAACTTGCTCTATGGAAAACACAGTCTTGCTGGCCAATGGAGCTCTTTCTATCATGCTACCAGACTTATCATCTGAGAATGCTCAGCTCAGCAAGACATCACCTCAATTATTGCATGCTTTGATGATATGTATGCAGTGTTACGGGTTACCTTCAAGGCTAACCGTAAAACCTAGCTGGATTGCTTCACACTAGCAGGACAGAGAGAAGTTGACCAAAGAGCGCATGGCCAGCTGTGAAGACTTGTCAGAGAACGGAAGAGACGTGCAGAAGCAGAGGTCTATCGAAGGACGAATGCCTTTCCTGCGTAACTCGACTTGAGCAAGGGCTTGGAGAATGTTCGAATAGTCGACGGGAGGTGCCTTCCCAAGAGGATGCGCACAGCGACAAGGACTTGGCGAGAAGATATCGAGTACAAGGTGGGATTGACGATGTTACAAGATATGAGGAGATACAAGAGATGCCTAGAGGCAAGTACAGGGGGGGTGCCAGGTAGATCAAAGCTAAGTATACAGCGGCGGAGAGGAAACGCCTAAATAGCGTCCAAGGGTTCGATGACAAAGACAAGGAATGTTCTAGAGAATCAAAGAAGAAGTGCCATGAGGCGAAGAAGTGTTCTAGGAATACACGGGGATCAAAGAAGCGAAGTCAGGTGTTACAAGGTTCGATGAAACGTGTTACAAGGTTCAAAGAAGAAGCGGAAATGAATACCGCATGTCATAGGTCTAGAGTTGTCCAAGAAATGAGGCGTCTAGGGCGGAGGGTATCGAGGGGAGGCGAGAGACGAAGACGGGTGATAAGCCCGTTCACAGAGGGTCCCGTGGAGGAGAGGGTCCAGGGATACGAAGGGAGTGTCCGGGAGGACATCGCGGATGATCCGTTGAGGATCCGAGAGAGTGCCGGCGTTCACCAGCGGTCCTTGTGATGCGAGAGTGATGGTAGACGAGGTGTCTAAGGCGAGGAAGGTCTCAGAGCATCGGAGAATTGAAGAAAAAGATATGGGGCCTTAGCGTATCGTAACATGCAGCAGGTTTGACTTTACCAGAATCCTTCAAAACTATGTTCTTGCTCTCTTGCCTTCCTACCTCCTACCATTCATTTGCCTTTATGTTGACTCAAATGATCAACAAAGTGGACTTTTATATCAATATTGTTGTCAAACACATCAATGCTGAGATGGAACTTGCTTCCACTCGCAAACTGCTTATCACTTGCATTAACAACCTGGAAAACCAACCTCCTGCTCACCAGAGCAATCGCACTGCTGTTATCAATCGAGGACCTCCCTCTCACAACCACTGGCAATCCAACCAGCAGGATTCTCATCCTTCTGGACAACAAGGGAAATATTGCCCCAACTATCACCAGAAGAGGCCTAACCAACAGGCTTCTAACCCAAAACAGCAGAAATGCAATGGTTTCCAGAAGTGTTTCAACAAGAAAGGCAAAGAAAAGATAAAAGCAACAAATGAAGTATAAGCATTTACCCACAATATTACCAGTGATGTCAACATCAACTCTATGGTTATTGAACCAGATAATGACAACACAGCTTCCACCACAGCCACTACAGACTGGGGTGAAACACATAACCAATTCTATGATATGCAGGTTACTCATGAACATGCCAGATATTCCTCTAATGATGGATATCTTGAGGCAACTTACGATTGCTCTAAATGGAGCACTCCTGACTATCTATGTTACGAAACCCATATTCACGCCCTATTTTTCCAGATATTTCTATCATTTTTCCCGACTTTCTACGACAACATCTAACCTCTACAATACGAAAGCCAACAAGCGCTGACTAACGCATCACGAGACTACGGTCTAGACTCACGACACGTGTTTCCTTTCTATTTCCATTTTGACTCATTCTTTTCATTTCCGCATTCTTCTATTCTAGACTTCACATTCCAGACCGCATGCTAGACGCATGTTGGCCTCACCTTTTTAATTACCGCGCCTCGTTTCTCTTATCTTTCATTACCGCTCACAGCCTCTTTCACTTCCACTCTTCTTAAGGCTGTGGTACAGCATTCTTGATCCCCGTTGCTTCTTTCTGACTCACA
>JBBPUN010000107.1:0-23908 GCA_038094715.1 Heimioporus punctisporus | reverse complement strand
ACAAGACTATCTATGGCCTCAAACAAGCCACTTTACAATGGAATAAGCAGCTTAACCAAAGTCTCATTAAAATGGGATTCAAACGCCTTTATTCTGATTCAGGAGTTTACATCAGATTTAAAGGAAAGGACATTTTCATAATTGTCATTTATGTGGATGATGCACTCTTTATTGGAAGCAATAGAACACAATTACTCACTTTCAAGAAGCTGTTCATGAAAACCTGGGAATCCAAAGATTTGGGAGAAGCCAAAGAATACCTTGGCATGAGGATAACAAGAGATCGCAAAAAGCATACTCTTATCCTTGATCAAATCAAATATGCTGATAAAGTTATCAAGAGATTTGGTCAAGAGAATTTGAAGGAAACTTCAGTTCCTCTTCCCACTGGGTATAATCCCAAACCAAGCGAAATGGAAGCATCTGCTTCGCTTAGAAGTCGGTATCAATCTGTCATTGGATCCTTGCTATACATTATGCTTGGAACTAGACCAGATATCGCTTTTTCAGTAATCAAGATGTCCCAGTTCTCTGCTAATCCATCAGAAGAACATTTGCAGAAGGCGATACATATAGTTCACTATTTATCACATTCATCTAAACTCTGCATCATATATAAAGGGACAGGCGATTCAAATGGTTTAATCGCTTATTCTGACACTGATTGGGCAGGAGATGTTGAAACATCTCACTCTACTACTGGTTATGCAGTGTTTCTTGCAAATGGTATAGTTTCATGGCTTTCCAGAAGACAGAAACATGTATGTCTATCATCTACTGAAGCAGAATATGTTGGTATGACAGAATGCGCTAAACAACTGCAATGGATACAAAATCTCTTTGGAGAATTAAAGTTTCCATTAGGTGCAATTTCCTTGAATGTTGACAATCAAGGAGCTATCTTTCTTGCTTCTAATCCAGCTCAAGAAGGGTGAACAAAACATGTTCGCATTCCAGAGCATTACATTTGTGAAGCTGTTGAATATGGTGAAATCACACTTTACTATGTTCAAACAAATTCACAATTTGCAGACATCTTCACAAAAAATCTGAGTAAAATCAAGTTCTTAGATGGACATAAGATGCTTGCACTTTCATCATTCCCAAATTGAACAGCAAGGAGTGTTGAGAATATGACTTAGACTAAGCATATTTGCTCTCCTGATTACCTGATCAGAGTCTGGATTATTCTGTGTTTCACAATGATCTAGAATAGTTCTATACTGTGCTGTTTCACTTTGACAGTTGTTCAGATAAGAGCTCTTTATTCTATAGGACATTATATTGTACCCTTTGGATGTTTTACAGTCTTCCAATGGCCTATTCCACTCTTATCTGTTTTACATTCATTCTGCGCTTTAACAGAACTCTTGTAGGGTACAAAAGACTGTCCTGTGTTACGATATTCTTTCTTTCTTCATCTATCTTCATCGTTTCCTCATTAAAGCCCGTTTATCATCAACTTCTTGGCATGTATATTTCAGCCTATGAGTATTCACACCTTCTCGTTATCATAGGCTTCCCCCATATCTCTCTTATCGTTGTCTAACTTCCTCTTTTATTCTTTTCTCTCGAACCTTCTACGGACAGCCTCCTCCACAGCACAGTCTGTCATCTGTGCTTAGTATTTCCTTTCCTCCCCCTTCCATAGGATTCCACGCTTACGCGTCGCCTTCCTTAAATACTCACTGCTCTGTATTGTAGTTTCCCATTCTCGATCTGCGCAATCTAGCGTCGTTCTTGAGTCACCCTTGCCTCTAAGTACTCCTAAGTCCCATCTCCGCTTCTCTGAAGCGTATAGTCCCATTGACCGTTCTTTTGAACGTACAGATCTCCCTCTGGCTGAGTCGTACCTCTTCGTGAGTGTCCTGCCAGTAGGTCAGCCCTCAGTCGATCTCCAAGAACACGCTTCGCGTAACATCCTGTATGTGCTTTAATGTTAAGGAACTTTCATCCCTTCTCTGCTTCTAAGAAGCCCTTGATTTGCACTCCATTAGCTCCAATCTCAGTGAGTCATTCCCACTGAGAGAAGCTTCATTATCTTCTTCTTCCTTGTGTCCACTCTGCACTCAGAGAAGCCTACCGCTTCTTTATTCTCATCTGCAACTCATGATGTGTAGGTCCACCTGGTGGACAATTGATCTAATATGGACGAAGATTTTTGCAACAGATGAGATGTCATTGTTTCGGTTTGTGGTTTGGTCAACATTTCTGACTGGGATTGGGTTTTTCAGTTTCGTGACAGGAATCTTGTGTTTTTTGATGAATTCTCAGTCAATACAAGAAATGTCAGCACCACTATCTATTAGGGCATGAGTGGCAATGGTTCATTGGGCTGAGGGAAGGAATTGCACTGGGATTTCCATTGGTTTGGACTCTTTTGGTACAGATACATTGATAGCACATGTATTTATGGAGGTCAATGACATTGCTACATGCCTCTGTTTCAAAAATCCAACAGTGGGATTGAGAATGAAATTCGTGCAACCTGTTCTTTGTCGTTGTCACCATTATCGTTGACTTCCGTTAGTTTTGGGATATCATTGTTGTCTTTGTAAGTGGTAGTATGATGGGTGGTGGTGGTGTTGGTATTGAATGTGGTGCATTCCCTGGCCATGTGACCCTTGCAATGACAGCAGAGGTATAGGCCTTTTGTGAGACAGCATTTGTGCTCATCTGGGATGAGCTTGGTGATCCAAATCACATCAACGTCCATGGCATTTGGGTCTTGGGCGGGTTTTGACATTTTTGGGGTACTGTGGTGTGGGGTATGGGTGGGGTCAACTCAGCGCTGAGAGATTTCCTGAGTCTATTCATACTGAGTCTGGAAGGTGGTGACCTTGTCCATCCAGTCTGCGAGCTTGATAGGGGTAGTCTCCATGTTGTAGATTTGTTGCATGAGGGGTTCTGGGATAGCAACAGAGTAGTAGCCAATCAAAATGTTCTCGTTGGTTACCTCAGCGAGCATGGCCTTATTGAGGAACTTGGCATTGTATTCAGCAAGTGATGGTTTATAGTGACCATTTTTGAGTCACATGTGAGTGGTAGCTAGCCAAGAGATGGTATTGCCAACTGCATTGTGCTGTTTGAACATGGTGTTGAATTTCTTGATGAATTCATTGAAGATGCTGAGGTTGGGGGTGGTTTTGGTGAGGGTGGCAGTGTGGAAGTTAGTGGCTCAAGTGAGGGCTGCTCCTTTGGTCATGTACAAGAGAGCAAATGTGACCTTTTTGGCATCGCTACTGTAGACGTGGTCATTGATGAGTAAATAGAATCGTACTGTGTCCAGCCACTGTTTGGCTTTCATGGAGGTGCCATTGAAATGGTCAGGTGGGGAGATATGGAGTTCTGTGGGTTTTGTGGCTGCGCTGGAAGATGTGGATGACATGGATGGTGTGGGCAATGGGACTGGTGTTGGTGGATGGGGTGTGGGAACATGTGATGATGAAAAATATGGGGGTGCAAGGACTGTGTTTTTGAGCAAGAATGATAGTTCGTCAAGTTGGTTTTGTTCCTCAACAGAGTAGAGCTGTGTGTCTGTGTCTGTGTCGAAAGATGGTTCTGTAGGAGGTGACGAGTCAGACTCAACTAGTTCAGATGTGGGTTCTTGGTGACGATGGAGGCCCCAGTTGGGGTTCAAGGTGGGTCTGTGAGAAATGGTGGGTGACTAAGCAGGGGCTTGTCACAGTGAGAGAAGCAAGGTCTTTTGTTACAACTGTCATGGGTAGTGATTAGTCATAGATCTCAAAAGGGTTCTGAGTGACTATATGACGTGCAGTGGCAGCATTGGAGTTCTGAGGTGTCTGAGTAAGTGCTTTTCAGCAGTGAGGTGAGACCATCAATGAAGTGAGACAAGGTGTATTCAGGTAAATACAAGGTAGACCTTGCTTAGCCTTTACAGGTTAAGTATCTACCATTTATATACTGAGAGGAAGTGACATGAGAAAGGAAGTATCTATAGGAATATATGTGTCAGGGAGGCATATCAATAGGAATAAGAATAATAAGCATGTGAGAAAGGTAAGGGAAAGTCTAAGAAAAGAAAGGGTGTCTGTAATAGCAAGTTGAATCGTAACAGTAGATCTTTAACCATCATTCTGCAATCATATCCAAGAAAGCATAGTTCATGAAGGCCTGAAAGGTTGGGAGGGCATTGTTAAAACCAAAGAACATGACTGTGAATTCAAAGAGTTTAAAGGATGTGATGAAAGCAGCCTTCCATTGGTCCTCCTCCTGTATGCAAATATTGTTGTATCCCCAGTGGATGTCTAGTTTGGTGAAAAGGATGGAATCCTTCATATTGTCAATGAGTTCTGTGATGAGGGAGAGAGGATATGCATTTTGGGTGGTATGGGAGTTCAGATATTGATAATCTTGGCAAGGCAAAGGGTGCCATCTTTCTTTGATATGAAAAAGAATGGGGAGACTTGAGGGGATTTGAAGAAAACAATGTGGCCTGTTTTAAGATTTTCTTCAGCAAAGGAGCAGCATGCTTCATGTTCTGCTGGATTAAGGGGGTAGATCTTGGCAATCTTTGGAATGAAGGAAGGCTTTGGCTCAATTGTGTGATCAAAAGGGTAATGGAGGGTAAGATATCAAATGTTTTTTCAGGGAATATATCTGTGAATTCTTTGTACCAGGATGGTACTTCTTGTTCAGAAGGTTTCTTCTGTTGAGCTAGTTGGGTGGAGAGGGTGATTTTTCTGAGATGTTGTGGGTATGGATCAGCCTCATCCTCTTGCTAGGGCAGACTCTCATGAAGAGGTACCACAGCATTCTGGAGGGAGAGGGTGTTGGCTGTCCAGCTGATGCAAGGGTTTCATTTCTTTAGCCAGGTCATTCCTAGGATGATACAAGGGGATTCAAGAGAGTTAATGAAGAAGGTTTCATTATTGGAGGTCTCAGAGAAAAGGGCTTTGGCTGAGATGGTCCATTTGATGGTTCTTTGGTGGTTTATAATTCTGTCAACATTGTAGATGGTGAGTGGTTGGGGGAGTTTACAAATTCCAGACCTAAGGGAGGGAACAAGGGATGAATTGATGAAATTGTTGGTGGTTTCACAATCTATAAGGGCAGTGATGTCAACACTTTGAGATCCTGCTTGTAATTGGACTGGGAGATGCATGGTTCATTCATTTGCTAGTCCTACAAGTACAGCAGAGATATCTAAGGAGAGAGAAGGAGACATTGCTACTTCTTCCCTCATTGAAAATCCAAAGAGGGATCTTCTTTGGGAGTGTTTTCAAAACAGAGTTTGAGGATTTGCAGGATTTCTCCTTCATCTTTTCCTGCAGTGTGGAGGTTGTTTATGTAGGTATTAAGGGCTGAGAGAGTTACAAATTTGGCTGGGAGGGCAGTGGAAGTACTGGTTGCTTGAACCTGTTGGGTGCTTTGAAAGGGATTGTTTGAGGTAGTAGTATGAGGGCTAGAGGAGGTGGTGATGAAGGTTTGATATTGCTGAGCATTGTATCCTTTCTTTCAGCATCTAAGACAGAGGCTTTCTTTGAAACACCTTGCTTGCTCTGTGGGGGTGAGTTTTGAGAGGTGAACAGCATCTACATCTATAGTGTTTAGGTCAGGTGTGGAGGAGTGAGTGGTGAAGGAGGAGATCCTGTGTCTCTTGTGAAGGGCAGTGATGCAAGTTTTCTGGGCATGGGAGGTCTTTTCTTTGTTGATCCAGTCATTGATAGTGGTGGAGATGGTAGACATGGAGAGGATCATGACAGCAAGTTATTGGTCAAGTCTCAGGGAGAACTAATCTATGAGAGTAGTCTGGTCTGTGATTCCTGCTTTTGTAGCAAGGTTCTGGAAGTCTGTGATATATTTCTGAAAGCCATCATTGTTTTCTCCATCCAATCATTTGGTGAGCTTTTGGAACAGGCAAGCAAGTTCATAGCAGGCTGTGGCTTTGGTATCAATGGGATAGAAGGTGGACTTAAAGTTTTGGATGAATTTGTTGAAGGTTTTCTCAGAGGAGGGGGTAGTAGAGTTAGCAAGATGATCATACCACATTTCAGAGAAGGGGATTCCTCATCCCTTGCTCATCTTGTTCAAGGTGATCATAATCATGATATTGTCTGAGTTGTAAAGCAAGGGATTGATGGTAAAGTATCCTTTCATAGCTTTGATCCATCAAATTGCATCAGCAGGTTCTCCAGAGAAATTAGAGAGAAGGGCTGCTTTGAGTTCAGTCATTTTTGCTAGGGCTGTGGGTGCTGTGGATGGGGCAAAGGCTGGGTTTGATGTTGGTGGGGCCAGGGTGGGGATTGTGGGTAGGGAATAACATGGGTATGATATACCCATGTGGATCATGGGTGTGGGTATCAGTGGGGTATGGGTGTGGGTCTGCACTCTGGATACCCCATCTCATACCCATACCCACCAAGTGGGCATCTTGATACCCATACCCACATCCACCTATGTGAGTACCTTGATATCCATTATGTACTCACACTTAACCCCTAAATTAAATAGGAGTAGATACCTAATTTGTTTTAGTTACTAGTAAGATTCAAATTTGACTACTTATGCAATGACAACTGTCAACTGGGTGACTGGGCCCAATGAACCTTTTCAAAAAATTTAACTCCATCACATGTGTTCTACATCTTAACTTTGAGCATGCAGCCAAACTCATTCTCCATAAATCCTAACAATTCTCAAAAACACCAGCTTATATCATCTGCTAAAGTCCTAGCAGCCCAAGAAGGACCTCAGCCAGCAGATCCACTTATCAAAAAATAAAGAAATGATAACACTGACAAAGAAAGTTGTCAGTAAAAAAAGGCAAAGAAACATCCAGGTATGGCATAAGAAATGCATAAAATGAAACAGCTTATCTCTTTTTGATTGTATAGGAAAAGCAGCTCCAACCACATCTAAAACAGTCACTCCCAATATCTATGACAACTCCAACAATGAAATAACAGATGCTCATATTTCTATTTCAAGCCAAGAAATGAGTCAAAGCACAGATAAAGAGATAATTAATGTTGATGAACCTGATGCTGAGAATGAGACTCCAACTGAGCAACTTTGTGTGTTCTCATGACCAAATACATCTGCAATGACACTTATCATAGATTTAGAATGAATGAAGAAGGAATGGACTTCACCAATTTATGCCTTTTTCAACACTGTTCCAGACATTGAGACCATTGGTGGGCGGTGTTCCCATTCGATGGTTTCTTGACACAAAGGATGCCCACTCCACTGGTAACATGCGAAAGCATGCTAAAAAGTGCTGGGGAATAGAGACAGTTAATACTGCTGATGATGCCAAGAATGCAGCAGAAGTATGCACTAAAATTGTTGAAAGTATTTTGCACTCAGGATCTATCACCACTGCATTTGAGCACAAGAGGAAGACAACATATTCCAACCAGCAGGCTACAAAGGCAGAAATAAGGTATGGTAAATAGATGATTAGCCCAGATAAATGGCTCAAATATGACCTACAGAGCACAGATTGTTTGTTGGGTCTGTGAGAAAAAACAGCCATTTAGTATTGTTAAGGATGCTCCATTCTTGACATTGATGAAGACAGGAAGACCAGAATACTACATACCTTCACCAATGACTGTCTCATGAGATGTTTGTCTTGTTTTTGCTCAAACTCAGCAGTGGATTGCAGAAATTCTACAAAAACACCATGGCCATCTAAACTTCACATTGAATACATGATCATCACCAAACCATCAGGCATATGTTGCATTTTGTGTACACCTGGAATAGGAGGGTGTCCTATTAGCAATGCCACTTGACATCATTGAGGTGCCAAAGGTTCATCTACTTATCTCAAATTTTTCCTATCTTAACCATTATTGTATAGTCACACACTGGTCTCACTCTCACAGACACATTTGAATAGGTCCTTGAAGAATTCAGTATATTAGACAAGCTGGGTACTTGAGTTTTGCTACATACCATTAGTTAATGTTTTCGAAAGATTCTGGGCATTACTTGTGATAATACCTCCAATAATAGTGTGATGCTAGATGAGCTAGAAGTAAAAGTGAATTTGAATGGCATGCATCACACACATGGTGCTTTCTGCATACTGTTAACCTTGTCACAAAATCCCTTTTGAGGGCATTTGAACAGAAAGGGCTAGATCTCATTGGATGTAACAAATCAAATGAGGACTCTTCCCTTGCACATGAACTTGAGGAACTATTGACACAGGAGCATGATAATGCAGAAGACCACATGTTATCAGACTTGGATGATGATAGATTGCTTGACACTGAGCTGGGAGATGATGAAAATGAGGGACTGGAGATAGATAATATTGAGGGTTGGGTGAATGAAGTAGAGGAAATATTGGAGGCTGAGCGAAGACAGCTCAAGAGGGCAGTTCACCCCATTCAGTTAGCACTGATGAAGGTATGAAACTTGATTATGACATACCATATGTACTTTTCCAAGTCCTTACAACTGCCACAGATATGCAAGCTTGCCTTCGAGGTAATCCACTTGACAACCAAACTTCTTCCTGAGTGGAGGACAACCCTTAAACAGCTCTGCCTAAAGGTCACATATATCCCACATGATGTTTTCACTCAGTGGAATTTAACATTCTTGATGTTGAAGTATGCCTTGGAACATCAAGAAGCAATCAGTAGTATTACAAAAGGGAGAGAATGCCAAAAGTATGAACTCACTGACAACAAGTGGATGCTGCTGCATTAGCTAAGTGAAATTCTAGAGGTAAGTGAAACCTTAAGGCTATAATAACATAAACATACAAACCATTCATGGACTGTTATAGGTCCTTGAACACACAACAATGTATTTCTCTTGCTCAACACCTAATCTAGTGACAGTTATTCCTGTGATGGACTTAATTCATGAAAAAATGGCTGAGTATCAAAAAGATCAGAAGATCTGTCCTGTGATTTGCTCTGCTGTGGAAGTGGCAAGCCTCACACTCAACTGGTACTATTCAATCACAGACACATCTGAAGTTTATTGAATTGCAATGGGTACATACTTAATAATAATAAAGCTACAATAATTGACTAAATGCAACAGTATTACATCTCCAACATAAACTTGAATACTTCTGGTCTGCCAAATGGGAGGAGCAATGGATTACCACAGCTGAAACTTTGGTACACAATCAATTTGAACAAACTTACAGCACAGAGGGAGAGGTGGATTCATCACACTCAGGTGATAAGTCTGAGACTAGATAAATCTATGAGGATTTGGTGAGTAGTTCCAAGATATCCTTGGAAGGTTCAAAATACTGAGCCATTGTTAACCCTGGTCCTTTTTAAACCAATATTTTTGATAGAATGGACATGCTTGCAATATCCAAGGCCAACAAACAAAATAAACTTGATTGCTATCTTGCCACTGAGACTAAGACTATACCCAATCCTCTCAAATGGTGAACTGATCACCATTCATCCTACCCTTGCCTCTCTCGCATGGCATTAGATTACTTAAGTATTCTGGGTATGTGCTCTATGTAGTTATGGTATTATAATGGTGTTATCTCTTGGCTTAGAGTGTCTTTTCAGCCACTTCTGTTGGTGTCAAACATTTATTCAGTCAAGGTCAGCTGGTCTTATCTTATGTGCAAAATTGATTGTCAGTGCAAACAACTCATGCTGTCCTCTGTGTGGGTCAGTGGAGTGTTTTGGATTTGGTCAAGACAGAGGATGTCATGGCCATTGGATCACTCCCTGATGCAAAAGAAGGTGAATCTTTGGAGGACAGTTAGAATAACATACAATTAGTATAGTTAGTGAACACTTTGTATAGATCACAGTTGCCGCTACTACTGTCATGCTGCCTTCATTACTCTTGCGTTTGTTGCATTGAATGTGAGACACTCACTTTTGGCTGCCTGTGTCCTAACTTGAAATTTGAAAGACGGTTATGATGATGATGACAGCACATTAATTGTTGTCTTGCTCATTCTTCCTCCCCTTTTAGTTGTCATTGTCATGTTGTTATCTTGCTATTCCCTTTTCCCCCTCATACTAGCCACATCAACCATGGCAATATCCATTGCACAATATTGTTTGTTATCATCTTGCCACTCCCACTCCCTCTCTTACCTCCTTTTTCACCTTGCAACAAACTGACAATGATGATAGCCTCTGTAGCTACCATGAAGACAATAGCATGTTGATCATGTAATGTCATTCATCCATCATCATTGTCATCATCATCACCATTGCTGCCATGTCTCACCCCTCCACTCTCATTCTCCTCCCCACCCTTGCCTTCAGGTTGCAGTAAATGCAATGAAGGTGATGACCACACATTTATCACACAGTTGTCATTATCACCATCTCACCCCTTCCATTCTTATTCTCCTCCCTACCCTTGTCTTCATGTCATGGCAAATGCAATGATGATGATGACTATGCGTTTATCACACAGTTGTCATTATTATCACCATTGCCACCATGTCTCACTCCTCACACCTCCACTTCTGCTCTGCTCTCCACCCTCACCTTTGCATCACAGCAAACACAATGAAGACGACAACAATGCATTCATCACACAGTCATCTTCATTATCACAGGTGCCACTGAGTCTTACCCCTCTGCTCTCATCTCCCTATCCTTGTCTTTGTATTGCAGCAAATGTGATGAGGATGATGACTACAAATTCATCATGCAGTCATCATTGTTATCACCATTGCTGTTACAAAACCCATATTCACACCCTATTTTTCCAGATATTTCTATCATTTTTCCCAACTTTCTACGACAACGTCTAACCTCTATGCTACGAAAGCCAACAAGTGCTGACTAATGCATCATGTGACTATGGTCTAGACTCTCAATACGTGTTTCCCTTTCTATTTCCACTTTGACTCATTCTTTTCATTTCCACTTCTTCCATTCTAGACCTTCACATCCAGACCACATGCTAGACACATGTTGGCCTCACCTTTTTAATTACCGCACCTCGTTTCTCTTATCTTTCATTACCGCTCACAGCCTCTTTCACTTCCGCTCTTCTTAAGGCTGTGGTACAGTATTCTTGATCCCCATTGCTTCTTTCTGACTCACACAGACTCCACCTGACTCAGCCTTATCTATAGGGCTAAGGGCATGGACTTATTTAGTAATATTAAGTACCAAACATGTACAAACATACAAGTAGTATATAAAGGCCCAAGAGCCGGCCAAGAGGACTTCAGTTCATCCTCTTTGGTTTTCCCTCTACAACCAATGGACTCAGAGAACACCAATCTCGCTTTCTTTTTCCCTTTCTCTTACAACAATCCTCAGTGAGTGGCCTATAGCCTTAAGTGGTTGTAGGGTTGCTTCAATTGCCACCATGTCTTATGCCTTGTGCCTCTGCTCCTGCCAGGCTCTCCTCTCCACCCTCGCCTTCATACTGTGGCAAATGTGATGAGGATGACAATGACATGTTCATCACATGGTTGTTGTTATTATTGTTGTCACTGCCATGTCTCATGCCTCACACCTCTGCTCCTACCCTCCTCTCCATCCTTGCCTTTGCATCCCAGCAAATGTGATGATGATGATGACTATGCATTCATCACGTGGTCATCATTGTCATCACCATCACTGCTATGTCTCGCTCCTCACACCTTCACTCCTGCCCTTCACTCTGCCCTTGCCTTCATGGCATGGCAAACATAATGATGATGACAACTACACATTCATCACCATTGCCACCATGTCTCACTCCTCATGCTTCTGCTCCTGCTCTCCAATCCACCCTCACCTTCACATCATGGCAAACATGATGATGATGATGACTACACATTCATCATGTGGTTGTCATTGTTATCATTGTCACCACTATGTCTTACTCCTTACACCTCTGCTCCTACTCTCTGATCCACCTTCACCTTCATGTTGTGGCAAACATGATGAAGACAATGATCACATGTTTATCATGCAGTCATTGTTGTTGTTATCATTATTGTTATGTGAAGCGTCTTTTGAGAGATTGACAGAGGCTTACTCTGAGGCAGGACACTCACGAAGAGGTACAACTCAGCCTGGAGGGGATATCTATATGTTCAGATGAACGGTGTAGAGCACATAGTGGCTCTACGGTTATATTCCACCATTTTTAATATATGAGACCCCTGATCTTACTTCTTGGATTGTCCGCATACCGTTTTGACCCTTCTTTTTTTCTGCTTAGATTGATTACACCAACTGATCCAACTCAGAAACTCAGTACGGGTTGCCGCCAATGACCCCTTCGGTCCAAATACCCCTCAACAGGTTGGATCGACATTACTTTGTATTTTCGGCACGTTTTCTACATTATTTTTCCATTATCTTCATTTTCGCCTCAGTCAAGCTCACTCGGCAACTCGAAGTTTCATAGTGTCGGTCCGATTATAATCGGCCAACGGCTTGTTGACAGGTAGATTTCCGATCTTACTCCCTACCTCGTCTCTTTCTTTAGCCCAAATTCACTTTTGTTTCACCGATATGTTTGATATACAGTCTGGGGTGTGCCCTGGACTATAAGTCTGTATTCTGCAGAACAATAATCATCTTTCGCACCCCCTTTGCACTGCAGCCCTCCAAGAGTCAATCCCGGCCCTCCGTCCCTTGTAAAATATTACTGAAACCTCCCCGTCGTCATCGCTAACACCCCCGGCATCCATCTCCGTCAGTCAGGTGCAGCCAGCGACTTCTTGATCCCCTCGATCTTTCTCGACTCATCACTCGGCCCAGCGGGCACTGATTATTGTCACTGCAAGTGTCGGCCTTAGGCAACTTGCATCATCGCCCTACCCTTCGTCTATCTGGCAGGTCACAGCCTTGGAAACCCGCCTCATTGTTATCTACCGCCTTCGTTGTCTATCTGGCAGGTCATGGCCTTCGGCAACCTGCCTCATTGTTAGCTACCGCCTTCGTTGTCTATCAGACAAGTCACGGCCTTTGGCAACTTGTCATGTCGTCGTTTCTGTTTGACCTCCCTCTGTCGGACCAGTCTCAGCTTTCGGCCACTAGTCCCTTTGTCTCCTTTACTCTTTATCAGGCTAAAAGGCTGTCAAGTGTAGTTCCTTTTCTTGACTCTACAAAGGTCTACTCATTACAGGGTCCCTTGGGAGAACAAATCACATTCCCCTTTTCACAACTACACTATGGGAGGTAGGGACTAACCATCTCAGCCTCTTCTAGTATTCTTCATCTGGAGCCCACAATGAGGGACTCCAAAACAGGTCCCAGACATAGTCTCTGCCCTACGGCGGAACATCAAGAATTGCAAAACTTACTTGACAGTTTCCGACAGTTACAGATCTCCGATGTCTCACTTCTATCTGAGGTACCATCAGAAGAAGCGCATCACAACCGCTCCGATCTTCCCGACCTCAGTAGTATCCTTACTTCAACCAAAAACCTGATTCCTCTGACGCCTCTGACATCGGCCGATCACTCGCTACTCAACTCCCCACTACAGCTACCGACAGACTGTCAATTATCCACGCCAATCAGACAGGCACCAAGAGAGCTGTCACCTCTAACCCCTGTCCTGGAAATTCGGCCGATTGGTGAACTCACACTAGACCGATTATTCCCGGGTGCTTTCACGCATTCAACGCCAGTTAGAAATACAAGGGAAAGCGCGTCGAAGGAGGAGAACCCCCCATCAGAGAACCTTCCTCAAACCATCTATCGATCTACAACCCCAAATACACCACTTACTCCCTTGACGCCTCCACCACTATCCTCAGCATCCTCTCCCTCTCTAACCGCCCTATTTGACTTAACCCCTGAAGAACAACTCTCTCCCTTGTCACTGCCTCCTCTCCGTACACTACCGCCTTCGTCTCCACCTCTACCTTTGTCTAGCTCACCAGCCCCTGTACCTCCAATGGCCAACCCAGCTCCAACTACGATGCCTCTGCGGAGTACTCAAAAAGCCCCTAACTTCGATGGGAAAAACCCGGCATTGCTTCTCCATTTCCTAGATGATGTAGAGACTCTCTGCACCACCGCAGCTCTTGATGACGATGATAAAATAAAGTATGCTATCTGCTATGCTGACCTGGAAGAAGCCAAAGGTTGGGAGCTGCTTGATGAAGCTACCACCGTCCTGGCTGATTGGGCAGCATTTGTTACCGCAGTTAAACAATTGTATCCCGGTTGCAAAACTGCTAACAGGTATTGCCAAGCTGACATACAGTACCTAGTTGAAGAATATAGGGGGAAACCGATGTGTACGATCAAAGACTTGGGCAAGTACCAGTGCAAATTTCAGAAGGTTGCCAAACTCCTGGTCGCCAATAGAAAGCTCTCTGACCTCGACCAAGACTCTCTCTTCATGACTGGCCTGCCTATTGCCCTCGAGGTGCAGGTTCAGCAACATCTCCTCATTACGAAGCCAGCTCACCATCCATACGACCCCTATCCTGTTTCTGACATCGTCGAGGCTACTTGATTCCTCCTTACCAGGTCAGCCCTTCGTCCCTTGACCCAGTCGAGTAATCCATCGATCCCCTACATTCCATCTTGGGCAGTTTTGCCCCCTGCCTCTGTACCAACACCCCAAGTCCTGGCAGCACTGCGACCAACAATCCCCTCGGTTGCACCCACGGCAGCATCAGTCCAGGTCAAAGCTGAGCAAGCTGCGATGCAAGCTACCACCCAGCTGAAGCGTTACGCTTTCTGTGGTGATCTAGCTCATTTCATGGATAAGTGCCCTCATGTAGAAGGGTACATTCAAGCTGGACGAGCTGTTCGTGGAGCTAATGGACACTTATGCCTACCGGATGGGAATCGTATCCCACGCATACAAGGTGCAAGGAATCTCAGAGATTGCCTTGACCGACTGGCTGTTTCTCCTGCTCCTGTGGTTTTTACTAACCTCCTCTCGACTATGTTCCCAGATACTGACGCCATTCTGGACGTTGAACCATCGGTCTTCATGACCCCAGTTTCCCCTTCTGCTCCTGAACTCGCTGACCTGGAATTCCAGTCGTATATTGCCAACACTTGGGCTTTGTTCCAGGCCGATAAGGCCAAAGATAAAGGTAAATTACAGCGCTTTGATGGCGTTGAAATACCGGTTAGGAAACCTAACAGACCAACACCGAAATCAGCGTCGGTTTCCGAAGAAATTGAAACTCCTGCGATCGCTGCTGCCAGAAACCCTCAACTGATTATGACTTCTGCCGCCCCCTCTCTATCTAGACGGCCCGATCCTTCTCACCCCGCCCCTGTCCAACCTTCGGGACAGTTCCGCTATTCGTCCCCTCTTGAAGACGAAACAGCTCCTAAGCGAGTCCTAGACCGAGTCCTGGAATCTACTGTCCCTGTCCCCGTAAAGGACCTGATTGCCATTGCCCCCAATCTTCGACGGCAATTGAAGGATCTCTCTTCGGCAAAACGTGTTTCCGTCACCTCTAATATTGTCTATGTCAACAAACTTGCAGGTCACGATCCCGGTGCTGTGAGCTGGGAATTTGGTTGCAACGTGCTCCACAATAACGATGGTCTGATAGTCACCCATCACAGTGTGCCCCTCCGATCCCTTGAGGCCCCTGTTGTCGATATCGGCTGAACCCTTGTAGGAGTTTTGGATAGTGGTTCCAAAATCATCGCCATGCCTAGACGGGTATGGGAAGAGCTCAGGCTACCAGTTCGCTCAGATCACCAGCTGACCATGACCAATGCGAATACGAGTTCTGACGCTACCATCAGCGTCGTCAAGAACCTCCGTCTTGACTTTGGCGCTGGCCCCATCTCCTTACAAGTCCAGGTTCTGCCAAGAGCCAACTTCGACCTGCTTCTCAGCCGACCATTCCATTGCCTCATGAGTGCTTCTACTGACAATTTCCCGGATGGCATGCAGAAAATTATGCTCCAAGACCCCAACACCAGTAAAGGATATTGTATCCCAACCCAAGCATGGCTTGAAGGATGCCCCCAGTGTTGAAAGGGGCTACCCTGCTCCAATCACCAATCAGTTGTGAAAATGGGTTTTTAAGTATCGATGATCCACCTAACGGTCGGGGAGAGCCCCATTCTACTGTCTCATACTTGTCCATCGCATCTGTTCCGTCTCCGTCTCTACCTCTTCTTATTCCCGAGACCATCACCGGTCAACCTCTTTCCCCATGTTACTCATTCCTCTCCTCTACGCAAATGTCTCTTCGCCCGTCCACCTTTCTGCATTTTCCGATTCGTTTCCATTTGACCCCATCTCGCATTCTTTTGTCTATAAACCGGTCACCAAGAAGGTACGCCCGGTCACGGCCCCTCTGACAGAGGAGTTCCGCGTACTATGAGGGCTACCTCCCGATCCCTTGGCCGGCATCGTACCGCTTCCTACTCACCCCCCTGAATTTATTCCTGACACTAGATTCACGCAAGAGCGAGCCGACACCCTCGATTTAGATCCAGCCAACTGGTTATGGCCCGAAGAGGTCAAACTCGTCCGTTGGCTCGTCCGTATTCATGAAAAGGCTTTCGCTTGGGTACCAACCAAGCGCGGCCGATTTGACGAACGCTACTTTCCCCCTGTCAAAATTCCGACCGTACCTCATACACCCTGGATACTTCACAACATTCCGGTCCCTCCTGCTTCCTGGGATCAAGCTATCCAAATCATTAAGGATCGGATCGCCTCGGGGGTTTATGAACCCTCAGTCGCCGCCTACCAATCTTGATGGTTCTGTGTCCTCAAACAGGATGGAAAAACTCTCCAACTTGTACACAACCTGCAACCCCTCAATGCCATCACAATCCGCGACTTGTCTATGCCCCCTTTCGTCGAGCACTTTGCAGAATCCTTTGGTGGATACACAGTTTATGGTATGATGGATTTGTTTGCCAGCTATGACCAACGGCCCCTACATGTCAATTCCCAAGACATGACCACGTTTAATAGCCCCCTCGGGCCGCATCGTCTTACTATGATTCCGATGGGGCATACTAATGCTGTCCAGGTCTATCAAGCCAACATGGCATTCATTCTCCAAGATGAAATTCCACACCATACCATGCCGTTTATCAACAATTTACCAGTCAAATCGTGCACCTCTCGTTACCAAAACTCCGACGGTTCCTTTGAAACCATCCTGGAAAATCCTGGTATCCGTAGGTTTATCTGGGAACACTTACTGGTTGTTCATAGGATCATCCAACGCCTCCAAAATGTCAACGTCACCATCTCAGCCAAGAAATTCATCCTCGCTGCACCCGATGCGACTATTGTCGGCCACAAGTGCACCATAGAGGGCCAAATCCCTCACGAGGCAAAAGTTCAAGAAATCCAAGATTGGCCTGAATGCAAGACACTCACTCAGGTCTGTGGGTTCCTTGGGACTTGCAGCGTTGTTCATATTTTTATTCACAATTTTGCTATGATTGTGAGACCGCTTGTTGACCTTACCCGTAAAAACACCCCTTTCATTTGGGGAGACGTACAATGAGAGGCCATGCTCCATCTGAAGGACGAGATCATTCAGTCACTGGCCTTACGCTGATTGGACTATGACTCCAATCGAGAGGTCATTCTTGCAGTCGACACTTCAGCTATTGCAGTCGGCTTCATCCTTTCCCAGTTAGGGGAGGATGGAAAGCGCTACCCTAACCATTTCGGTGGTCTCTGTCTTACCGACATTGAGAGTTGTTACTCGCAGGCGAAACTGGAGTTGTTCGGCCTTTTCTGAGCTCTCAAAGCTGTCCGAGTTTTTATCTTTGGTGTGCGACACTTAGTCGTCAAAATGGACGCTAAGTATGTCAAGGGGATGATCAACAATCCCGACATGCAGCCAAATACAACAATCAACCGGTGGATTGCCGGTGTTCTTCTTTTTCACTTTGAATTGCGTCATGTACCTGCAGACAAACATACTGGCCCTGATGGCCTTTCTCATTGGCCACCTTCCGCTCTCAACCCTTTGGAGCCAGACAATTTCAAGGATTGGCTCGATGATTTGTATTCTTTCTCAGTAACCCTTCTAAACGATCGACCTCTGTCTTTTCATACCTTTAGTTTTTCCTTGTTGTCTCTCTCGTCACTTCCGTATATGTCTTACTCCTTCCTTCGTCATCCTTCGGTTCTCGCTTTTGCTTCTGTCTTTGTTTCCAAGGTTTCTTCTTCGACACCTCTCACTGATCCATCTTCTACCCCCTCAATCCCTCAGTCATTGAAGGCCCTGGCAAAAGAGGCTTGCATTCAGCTGATTTAGCAATTTCTGAAATGGGCATTTGTCCCACTGACCTCTCCAATGCAGAATTTCAGTCATTTGTCAATTTGGCTATGAAGTTTTTCATCCTAAGGGATTCCCTGTGGCGTTGGGAACCCCATGGTCATCACCAGCTGGTGGTGCCCGAGGATCATCGCTATAGCCTTATTAGGGAAGCTCATGACGATCTCGGCCACAAGGGCGTCTTTATGGTCCGCACTCAGCTTCTTCTACATTTCTGGTGGCCGATGCTCGTTGACGACGTTAAATGGTTCATTCGGACCTGTCATGAGTGTTAGGTTTGCCAATTGTGCCACCTTCACATCCCACCAATGGTACCGATCGTCAGCGGTCTGTTTCGTAAAGTTCATATTGATACCATGCTTATGCCTAGATCTGGTGGTTACCGCTACATTATCCAAGCACGCTGCGCCCTGACTTCCTACCTGGAATGGTGTATGCTTCGGTCTGAATCAGCAACAGCTATCGCATCTTTTATCTTCAAGGACCTCCTCTGCCATTGGGGCCCTATTTCTGATATTGTTACCAACAACAGTCCCGCCTTTCTCCTCACGCTAGATGTTTTATCTACTTGCTATCAGGTTCGGCATGTGCGCATCTCCCCTTATAACTCGCAAGCCAATGGCATAGTCGAACAACATCATTTTGATGTTCAGGAAGCTATTGTCAAGAGTTCTCAAGGGGCCGAATCACATTGGCACATGTTGGCACACTCGGTCTTCTGGGCCAAGCGGGTCACCATCCAACGTTCTACCAGGTTTTCTCCTTATTTTATGGTTTACGGCGTCAAGCCTCTTTTTCCTTTTGATTTGGCTGAAGCTACCTTCCTTGTTCCCCCCCAGGTGTTGACACCGAGCCCCTGTCTCCCTTCAGTCTGATCGCCTGGCGTGCCTGCCAACTCCAAAAGCGACAGGATGACTTGGATGATGTTTGTCAACGAGTTCTTCGAGCTTGTTTCGAGTCGGTCAAGCATTTTGAGGCCGCCTTCAAAAATACAATCACAGATTTTGACTTTCAGCCGGGCAGCCTAGTCCTTGTGCGCAATATGCGCATCGAGAAGGAATTAAACTGCAAAACAAAACCGTGGTATCTCGGCCCGATGGTGGTCATTCATCATACCACTGGCGGTTCTTATATTCTGGCTGAGCTGAACGGCGCAGTCTCTCGGCTCCGTTTCGCTGCCTTTCGGATTATCCCTTACTTCCCTCAATCACAAACCACCTTCCCTGTTTCCGATCTCACAGGTCTGACAGACAACGAGCTGGATCTCATGGCCGATACACACCCGGCTGAGCCAATCAATATGGACCCGGACAGTGACAGTTTGGTCAAATAAGTCCCCCTCGCCGATACCCCAATTCATTCCATTTCCTCTCTGTTTCTACCCTGTGTTTTGACCGGTGCTTCCCCTCGCCTCTTTGGTATCATCAGTCTATTTTTGTTTCCATCATCGCTTGGACCTCCTTTACCTGTTCCCCACAGCTTTCGTCATCATAGTCTCTCAGAGGCTTTGCTCCCAGTTCTTCGTAGAATTCCCTTCAGTTACATCTTCCATCAGTCTCCTTTTCTGGTTTCCCCGGGACCCTTGTCTCGCTCTTTGCCCCTGTTTCTGTTCGCTGACTCCTTTCGGTCATTCCATCTCTTGTCGGCCCCTGTCTTTTCCATTCCTTCTTACTCACCTGTTTACCTTTACTTTCACCCACTTTTCTATTTTTGGGAGTTGTTTTGGCTACCCCTATACTACGTGGTCGGTCTGCTTTGGACTGCTCTTCGCCTCAGCCCTTTCAATACCCCTTCCGGCCTCCTTTCTTTCCTCCCTTACCATTCGACACAGAGCCCCTTCTCGTGTAGCCCACACTTTTCCCTGAGGTGAGGGTGGAGCACAAAGAGTACTCATGCCCACCCACCTGGTTGGCGCAATTGTCGCATATTGCCCATTGGGGCTTCGGCCTCGCTTCGATGCGTTTTCCTTTGGCCTTGAGTGTCTTCTCTTCTTCACCTTCTTCCGCTCCAGCCGTCGTTTTTATTTTACTGCTCCCTTCCTGTTTGTTTCAGTCAGCCAGTTCTCGGCTCCTTATTTTCTGCTTACCCCTCAATCGTTGGCCTTGAGGCCGATATGGTCGGGCCAGAGGACACTGAGCTGGTCCTGCCACAGGTATTGCAGCTTGTCCGCATATCTCATTGCTTCCTGGACTTCGTCGCTCGGTGCCCAACCTGTCTTCTGACCGCTCTGTTTCTTGAATCTTTCGACTTCGAGGAGCCCTCAGAAATACTCCTCCTGCCCCGTCTGGTCAGCCTTCGACTTGGTTTACTAGCCTCGGCACCTACATGGGTTTGTCAGTACTTGCCAAATAGGATCTCCTTCTTGGCTTCGATCTTTCGGTGCTCCAAAATTGTCATTTTGGCTACCGATTGTATCTGACATTCCATGGCTTCTTGATGCCATCGCAGCTGTTCAGCGCGCAGATCCTTCGGCTCACACTTCGGTGCTGCCATTAGTTTAGCTAGGTCAATTTTTTTGGACATGGTGATGTTTTTGATGCGTATCTCTCTTTTCTCGGGCTGTTTTTTATACAGGGCCGCCTTCAGGTTTGCTCTCTCCATCTGTGGGACGGTACCCATGGCCCTCGGCCTCTCGCTCTGCCTCGTGTTTGATCACTTTGCAACCCCTGGGTTTCTGATCGCATCTTTGATGTTGCCGACTGGGGACGATCAGTATCTCAGTCCCCCTTGGGGTGTTGTAGAGCACACATGATTGTTTCTACACCAGTTCTACTTTGACTTATCATTCGTTTCAGTTCCCATTCCACATCTTCTTACATTTACTCCACCTTCGGATGGACAGGTTTGCGAAAGAATAGTTACTGAATTGTCACTTTTTGTTCTACCTCTCGTCCCTCATTCTCATCTTACTTCTCTTACATTTCTCTTACTTCTCTCACATTTTTCCAATTCAATTATTTACATTTCAGGGGCATACGACGAACTACAGGCCATAGTCTAACCCCAACTCTTTCCTTAGCTGTTCCACCTCTTCCTCCCGCTCCATCTCCTTCTCCATCCACCGGATCCACTCCTTCCGAGCGTCCTGCAGCCGGGAGTGCGCCACCTGGAGCGCCACCAGTGTCCTGTCACGCTCGGCCCAAGGTGCTGGCTGGGGTGCGATCAGGTGCACCACCGGCGCCCTCACCAGCTCTCTCCCGGTCTCCCATCCCCTCTCCTGCTCCTTCTGACCCTCTTCTTCTCTTTTCTCCCTCTCCCTTCTTTCCTTCTCCTCTTTCTCCTTCTTGCTCTGAGTCCCCTTGTTCTCCCTCGGTGCCTTCACCTTCACCTTCCCTTGGCCCTTCTTCGTGGGCGTCTCCTTTTCCTTCCCCTCCTTCTCCTCCTCTCTCTCGCTCTCTGACAATATTGAGATCATCGTTGCCATGTTACCGACAGGCGACGCAACCCGGACCGGGTGTACATCTGCACGGACTGCTGTAGTGTTACTTTATCAGCTCACTGACGAATGAACTCTGGACGACTTACCCTTCGGTTTACTTGGCCCCGCCACCGCCTTCTTCATCACCTGTGCCAACAGGGTCATCTTCACCGTTTTGAGGGCGACTGGCTTCGGTGCTACCGTCATCCTTGGCCTCGGCCCGAGTTTCTTGGGGTGAGGGCCCGTCTTGCCAGCAGCCCAGCTGCACCGCAGCTTCCAGGAGTTGCACAGCTGACAGGCCAAGCCCGTTCCCGGCCTGCACACCTCCCCATCCTTCTGGCACCACTCGCATGGGTCGACCGTATCCGTTGTCGTTGTCATTGTTGTCGGTGCCGCCATTGCAGCCTTCACCATGGCTGTCTTCCTCCGGATAGCTCGGTGGGGCTGCTCATCCCCTTCATCCTTGGCCTCGACCTTATCCTCGCCCTCTTCCCGTGTATGCTGTTCTCGTTAGCCTCTGACTTACTTTCCGGACGGAATACATACCTTGCGTGTCGTTGATGCGGCCGACGCTTCTGTCGACCCATCGCCTGCCGGTTCTACTGCCATCGCCACCACCGCTTCCTCCTCCACATTTGTCGTCATCATCACCAGCATTGGTGCGTCCACCATCATCAGTGCATCACCTTGAGTGCTTGCCAGCACCGTTTGCGTTGCGGCTACCCGCTCACATTCCTTCCATAGGTCGAAAGTAGCAGCTGTCTCGTTGAGCAGCCATCTCACCTCCTTGTTGGTGCTGACATCAAGGCCAAGTACGTCAGCATTGTGGAGCGCGGCCTCAAATTTTTCCTGCAAGTCCCCATTAGTCGGTTGCTACCTGCGATCTGTGTGTCATGCACTGAGATCTCCCTGAACTCCCCCATCCACATCCACTTCTCCTTCTCCAGGTCCTCCCTATCATCGGGTATGGTTCTCGCTACCACCTCCAGTGTTTGCAGCGTCGCTCGTAGTGTTGCCGCACAAGTTGACGCGTGCTGTCCTCATTGTGGTTGAGGGCACGGAAATGGCCCATGGACCCCGTCGTCATTGACTGTGTGCTGGCAATTTGAGACATGAGTGTTGAGGTGGTGGTGGTGAGAGAAGAAGACAACTAAACATGTTACTGGTCTGTGCCCACGTTATATGCGACACGTTTGCCGAGGTCCATTGTGCTGACTAAGCACACCACCACATCCGACCAAGGACGGTCAGCAGCTAAGTCCCCCTCGGATGTAGAGCACATGGTGGCTCTATGGTTATATTCCACCATTTTTAATATATGAGACCTCTGATCTTACTTCTTGGATCGTCTGCATACCGTTTTAACCCTTCTTTTCTTCTGCTTAGATTGATTACACCAACCGATCCAACTCGGAAACTCAGTATGGGTTGCCACCAACGACCCCTTCAGTCCGAATACCCCTCAACAGGTTGGATCGACATTACTTTGTATTTTCGGCATGTTTTCTACATTATTTTTCCATTATCTTCATTTTTGCCTCAGTTGAGCTCACTTGGCAACTTGAAGTTTCATAGTGTCAGTCCGATTATAATCGGCCGACGGCTTGTTGACAGGTAGATTTCCAATCTTACTCCCTACCTCATCTCTTTCTTTAGCCCCAATTCACTTTTGTTTCGCCGATATGTTTGATATACAGTCTGGGGTGTGCCCTGGACTATAAGTCTGTATTCTGCAGAACAATAATCATCTTTCGCACCCCCTTTGCACTGCGGCCCTCCAAGAGTCAATCCCGGCCCTCCGTCCCTTGTAAAATATTACCGAAACCTCCCCATCATCGTCGCTAACACCCCTGGCACCCGTCTCCATCAGTCAGGTGTGGCCAGCGACTTCTTGATCCCCTCGATCTTTCTTGACTCGTCACTCGGCCCAGCGGGCACTGATTATCGTCACTGCAAGCATCAGCCTTAGGCAACTTGCATCATCGCCCTACCCTTCGTCTATCTGGCAGGTCACGGCCTTGGCAACCCACCTCATTGTTATCTACTGCCTTCGTTGTCTATCTGGCAGGTCATGGCCTTCAGCAACCTGCCTCATTGTTAGCTACCGCCTTCGTTGTCCATCAGGCAAGTCACGGCCTTCGGCAACTTGTCATGTCGTTGTTTCTGTTTGACCTCCCTCTGTCGGACCAGTCTCGGCTTTCGGCCACTAGTCCCTTTGTCTCCTTTACTCTTTATCAGGCTAAAAGGCTGTCAAGTGTAGTTCCTTTTCTTGACTCTACAAAGGTCTACTCATTACAGGGTCCCTT
>JBBPUN010000106.1:0-22156 GCA_038094715.1 Heimioporus punctisporus | reverse complement strand
CTGTAGCATGGATGAGAGAAAGGGAAGAGGGCTGTGGATGGTAATGAAAGATAAAGAAAATGAGGTGTGGTAATTAAAAGAGTGAGGCCATTGTGTGTCTAACACATGTTTGTGAAAAGAATCATAGAATGGAAGAAGTAGAAATGAAAGGAGTGAGTCAGAATGGAAATAGAAAGGAAATCTTGTGTATGAGTCTAGACCATGGTTACATGATGTATTTGTCAGCACTTGTTGACTTTCATGTTTTGAGAGTTAAATGTTGTCTTAGAAAGTTGGAAAAAATGGTAGAAATATGGGAAAAATAGGGTGTGAAGATGGGTTTCATAACAGTGGTAGAATTATCATGGCAATAGATTTGTAAATAGGTCTTGATTTCTTGATTGACTTGTTCAGTTTCACTATCAGATTGAGGGTGATAAGCAGTGGAAAGGTTTAGGGAATATCTAAGAAGTTTGGCAAGTTCTTTGATGAATGTGAAGGTGAATTGGGGATCTCTGTCAGAGATGATGGTATCATAGAGTCCAAATTGAAGGTAGACTTTGTGGAAGAAAAGATTGGCAATGCCTTTGGTGGATACAGATCTGGTGATAGGGCAAAGAATTACCCCCTTAGTAAGTCCATGGTTGACCATGACCAAAAGTGAATTAAAGCCAGAGAAAAGAGGAAGGTTGGTGATTAGGTCACAGGAGATCTGCTGGAAGGGGTGGGAGCAGAAGGATGGAATGGGTGTGAGAAGAGGGATGGTGGAGTGGATGTTTGCCTTAGATTGTTGGCAGAGAGAACAGCTGGTGATATAGTTTTGAACAAAGGAGGGAGGCTAGGCCACCAGAAGTCAGCAGAGACTAGTTGGCAGATTTTCAGGAAACCAGAGTGGCCAGTGGAGAGATGATCATGGTAATGGGAGAGGATGAACCAGCAGAGATTGAGTTTGTCCAGGACATAAGCACAGCCTTTATAGGAGAGGATGCCAGCATCAAAGTATCAGTTGAAAAGGCAGGAGTGAAATTGGAGTGGAGTTTCATCATCCAATGCTTAGAGAGCATCAAGAATGACTAGATCAGAGATGGAGGAGGAGGCAAGAGAGAAGTTAATGAGATTAATGAATAAGAAAGGGGGAAGAAGAGTGGTGCCAGCATTGTTATTGGAAGAGGAGGGAAGGAGATTGAATTGACAGGAGAGGGCATCAGGGGTGGTGTTACGGGTTACCTTCAAGGCTAACCGTAAAACCTAGCAGGATTGCTTCATACTAGCGAGACTAAGAATGACTGATCAGAGAACGCATGGCCAGCTATGAAGACTTGTCTAAGAGCGGAAGAGATGTGCAAGAGCAGAGGTCTATCTGAGAGAGGAATGCCTTTCCTGCGTAACTCGACTTGAGCAAGGACTTGGAGAATGTTCGAATAGTCGACGGGAGGTGCCTTCCCAAGAGGATGCGCGCAGCAACAAGGACTTGGAGAAAAGATATCAAGTAACGATGTTGGTACAAGATATGATGGTACAAGAGATGCCCAAAGGCAAATACAGGGAGGAGCCAGGTTATGGCGGAGTGGGGCTAGGTAGATCAAAGCTAAAGAATACAATGGCGAAGAAGGAAACGCCTAAATAGCGTCCAAGAGTTCTATGACAAAGCGATGACAAAGACGAAGAATGTTCTAGAGAATCAAAGAAGACACGCCATGCGGCGGGAGAAGGTTCTAAAGGTACACGGGGATCAAAAGGAAGAATGTCAGGTGTTACAAGGTTTGATACACGTGGTACAAGGTTCAATGAGTCAAAGAGAAGAAGCGGAAATGAATACCGCATGTCATAGGTCTAGAGGAGTCCAGGGAACGAGGCGTCTAGGGCGAAGGGTATCGGGGAGAGGCGAGAGATGAAGACGGGTGATAAGCCTGTTCACAGAGGGTCCCGTGGAGGAGAGGGTCCAGGGATACGAAGGGAGTGTCCGGGAGGACATCGCGGTTGATCCGTTGAGGATCCGAGAGAGTGCCGGCGTTCACCAGCGGTCCTTGTGATGCGAGAGCGACGGTAGACGAGGTGTCTAAGGCGAGGGAGGTCTCAGAGCATCGGAGAATCAAAGAAAAAGGTGCGGGGCCTTAGCGTATCGTAACAGGTGGAGAGGAGTTTACCTGGAATGTGGATCATTTTTAGGTTAAAGTCAGTGAGATTGAGTAGCCAGTGAGCTTGGCAGCGATTGTTACGATCGCTGCTAGCGACGTAATGGCATGAGCGATTAATTTTCATTTTTCCTTTCATTCCCTTTCGCTTGCCAACAAGGCCTAGTTGGACAATGCTACACTAGAGATCACGTGACACGTCATGTGACACAAACCCCTGATGATCATGGGATTGACTCCTGGATACATCACGTGACACACATCACATGACATGGCCTAGACCATTGACTCGTGGTCACCATACACAGCCTTCTCCTTCTGATCTTCATTTCCGTGCTGTGTATGGCTAGGCATAGGCTGGATGCCGCATGCACTTAATCTCCGCTTCTTCCATTATATCTTAATCATTCATCCAGCATTGCAATGCGCAGCAAACCCTTATCATCCAAAGGCGTATCAGCCTCACGACTCTAGATGAGTCACGCTGCCACACTGCACTGCTTCCTTTAATCTCCGCTGCTGCGCAGCAAGGCTATACCACAGCCTCCACCTTCTAATGACTCGTCATGACTTCCATCACCATCATCATGACTCATCACGAACAGCCTTGTCATAGCCCTTACTCCACTATGACTCGGCACGACTGCGCAGGCATCGCCTTGACAGCTCCACACCTTCTCATGACTCTTTATGACTCATAGAGCATAGCTTATTACTATACACGGACACTAATAGATACATACACGACCATACATGTACAAACAGTAGAATAGTATATAAGGGGCGGGCCCCAGCGACACAAGACTCCCCAGTCTTGTTATTGTCGCCTTTATACCTCTCTTACAAGGGACACCCTTGGCTGCCTACATCGGTTCATTGAGGATATTGTCCATAAGGCTAGTCCTTGCGACAATGCATAGACTCCCTCCGGTTGTCCACAGGTTCACTCGCCGGTTGTATAGAGTAGCGCACTCGTTGGTGTGCTACAGAACTCTGATGGCAAGTTCACAACAGCGATTAAGGTTTTGGGGTTGGTGGAAGTAGATGAGGTTTTTGTGGTTGGTGAAGACTTGAATGAAGAAAGGGGAGCCATGGAGGTAGTGATGCCATTGTTATGTGAAGCATCTCTTGAGGGATTGACTAGGACTTACTCCAAGGCAGGACACTCACAAAGAGGTACAACTCAGCCTGGAGGTGATATCTGTACGTTCAAGAGAATGATCAGTTGGACTATATGCTTAGGAAAGCAGAAGGGTGCTTAAAGACTCTGGAGACTGGGGAGGACTCAAGAAGAACACTAGATTGTGCAGATTGAGAATGAGGGGATAAAGTACAGGACAGTGGGTATAAGTACTAGGTGACACATAAGCATGGAACCTGATAGAATGCAATGGAAATTGAATAAACTAAACAACAATGACAAATGTTGCTGTGGAGAGGCTGTCCATAGAAGATTTGAGAATGGAAGAAGGGCAAAGGATAGGATCAAATAGCAATGATGGAAATGTGAGGAAAGCCTATGACAAAGAGAAGATGTGAATACTTGTAGGCTAAAATATACAGTGACTCACAAAATTGTCCTAATGTTTTGTACTTTTTGAGTGTTTGTTGAATAACATGGGAACAACAACAAATACAAACAAATGTTTGGTATAGCAATGAAGATATTTACTAATAGCTATGTATTGATCAAATAATTATGTAATTTGGATCAGAAACCATGAAGATATATGTAATTCAAAATGAATACTCATTGGGATAATTATGTAAGTATGTTATTAATACATCAGAATCTGATGTTCCATCATTTCTATAGCAACCAACAGTTGATGGATTGTTACCATAGTGACATTACACATTATGAAATACTATTTAACTAGGATTTATATGTTTAGAACTTTGTTATTCTCCATATATCCCATATCCTCTGCTCAGAAGGAAAACATTCTCTCTTTAGCCTCTAATGGCCATTCTATTTGCCAGATTGCCTCTAAAACTGGTATTGGAAAGTCCACTGTGTCCAGGATACTCAAAGATATCCTTCCTAATCAATTGGCTCCTTCATCTGAATGCCCTTCAAAGCTTTCTGCTCACTCTCAACAATCTATCATTATCCAAATCACTACTGGCAAGGCCTCTAATGCTGTTCAGGCCACCAACCACATCAATATCATACTCTCTGATCCAGTTTCCTCAGAAACAGTTAGGAGAGTTCTTAGGAAAAATGCATTCAAGGCTGTGGTGAAGAAGAAAAAGCCATTGCTTACTAAAGAGCATAGAAAGAGAAGGATGGACTTTGCTTTGAAGTACAAGGAGTGGACTGTGAAGGACTGGAAAAGAGTAATCTGGTTAGATGAAACCAAGATTAATAGAATTGCATCAGATGGGAGGCAATGGGTATGGAAAAAGGCTGGTGAGGGTTTGATTGAAAGAGAGGTTCAAGATACAGTCAAGTTTGATAAAGTAAACATCATGATATGGGGCTGTATGGGTTGGAAGAGTGTGGGAAGACTTGCAGAGATTGAGAGAAAGATGAATGCTAAGCAATATGTGGACATTTTGAAGAACAACTTGCTGCCTAGCATGGAGGAAAGTGGAATTTCTCTAGAGGATCTTATTTTTCAACAGGACAATGATCCCAAGCACACCTCCAAAAGGGCTAAGGAATGGATGAAAAATAATGGCATCACCCTTCTGGATTGGCCTTTACAGTCTCTAGACCTCAATCCAATTAAACACCTCTGGAATCATATCAAAAGGGAACTTTGTCAGTATCCAACACAAGTTAGAGGGATATGGAAGACTCAGGATAGAGTTGCAGAGGTATGGGAAAAAATAGAGCCAGAGGTATGTCAAGGATTGATTGAAAGTA
Source organism: Heimioporus punctisporus (assembly GCA_038094715.1). Lineage (NCBI taxonomy): Eukaryota > Fungi > Basidiomycota > Agaricomycetes > Boletales > Boletaceae > Heimioporus > Heimioporus punctisporus. Next base: position 17,170 of record JBBPUN010000106.1, on the reverse strand, counting down.
TGCCAAGAAGGATTGGAGCAGTGATCAAAGCAAAAGGAGGTTATACCAAGTACTAGAATCACATTTACTATATTTTCAAATGACACTTACATAATTGTCCAAATGAGTATTCATTTTGAATTACATGTATCTCCATGGTTTCTGATCCAAATTACATATTTCTTTAATTAATACATAGCCAATAGTAAATACCTTTATTGATACACTAAATATTTGTTTGTATTTGTTGTTGTTCTTATATTATTTAACAAACACTCAAAAAGTACAAAACATTGGGACAATTTTGTGAGCCACTGTACATGCCAAGGATATGATGATATGTGGGCTTTAGTGAAGAGATAATTAAGATAGTAGGTGAAAGGAAAAAAATCATAACATTACCCCCCTTGTACATTTGAAATCCTGGTTCAAACACCTCAAGGTCCTTATAGTGTTGGTGTTAAGAACAGGATAACTCTGAAAAACTCTGGAGTGCCGGAGTTGTATTGAAGGGGGTGGGACTTTGGCTTCAATGTATGTGTTGCACCCTTGCAGAGTTTTGTCCCATATTTTGGAGGGGTTGGAGGATTGGAGGTTGGAGAGATGAATAGAGTAGAGGGAAGAGGAGTTAAGATCTAAATCAATATTTGAACTGAGGGAATACATAAAGTAGCTAAGGGTTTATATACAGAGTATGGAGGTCCAATGACTAATGAATTGATAATGGATTTCTAAGGTATTTAGTAACAAGTGGGGTGGAGCAGTGCTGGAGTTACAAGAAGCCAGAGCTGTGCTTGTACTGCATGGCAAAAGTCAGAAAGTGAAACTAATACAAAAGGAGAACAAAAACAATAAGTGAGAATATAATTATGAAGAGGAAAGGAATAAAGGTCCAGAGCCCAGGAGTTGTATTCCTGGAGAGAATGCATCAGAGTTGTAGTGGAAACAATAGTGGAGGATCCAGAGTTGACTTAGCATGATATGGAATATGACAGTATTCCCTTCTTAGGCCTGAACCCCTGAAGGCCAGAACTAGTCATGTGCCTTCATTGATTGGTTGGAGTCTGAAGTTCAACAATGTGGAGTATGAATGATGAATATAAGAATCCATGGTTGGAGATCCTCTCTTGAACCATTACTTCCATCATGTCTTCATATGCTAATATTCAAACTTGGTCTGATGATTGCCTTGTGGAGAAACTGGACAACAACAATGAGCTCTGGGAGGTCAAGGCCAACAAGTGCAGGCAACATGCCAAGTTGAAACTCAAGGAGGAGAAATGCCAAGCAGAGGAGGTTTTGAAGTTGCTAGGCTTTAAAGGATGCAGAGTGACACAAGAAAGAATGACCAAGCAATAAAGAATGGAAGTCTCAGTGGGAGTTACTCACTGGGAGTGGGAGAATAGTGGTTTAGACCAAGGGATCCTCGAGGCAAGGATGGAAAAGTAGATTAAAGGATAGAAAACAAACCAGGGAGTGGTTGCTCTCTTATACTATCTACTACAGGATTGTAGAGGAGATTAAACTCTATCCTGAAACATGCAATAGATACATGATTGGTAGATAAGTATCATTTGAAATGATTATAAAGATGTTTCATCTTATTTCAAATGATAAGAGAAAGTGAGTCATTCAGAATTATAAATGAGTCATGATGATAAGACAAATATGAAATATGAATATAAAATGTCTTATCATCCAATAGGAAGAAGTTTCATATCTGAAATGTTCTAGACATGTGTCAGCGCTATTGATAAAACTTCCAGGAGACATATGAAATATGTGTCAGATGTTGTCTCATCCTGACAGCTGTCATGGAACCTTTGGGAATGTTCCAGACCATGTTTTATCTTGTCACCTGTCATAGAATGAAATGGAATGACATGGAACATGTCATGTGACAAGAGTCTAGAACATGATTAGATTAGATCATGTTATCTGGATGTCTTTAATTGATAAGATAATCAATTAGGTGAATATAACATAGTTATATTCTCAACAGGAGGAGGCAAAGAAGAAGGCAGAAGAGAAGGCAAGAAAGAAGGTGGAGGAGGACTGGATAAGGCAGAGGCAGAGGCAAAGTGGAAGATGCAAGAAGAGGCAGCATGCAAGAGAGCCAAGGAGGTGGCTAAGTTGAGGGTAAGTGACACTTAGTTGCAATGGGTCCAGTGCTAATCAAATCAGACTGAAAAGGTCTGGGTGGAGCAAAGCTCTGGAAGTAAGGGGAAGGGTCCAGCTTGTGTGAAATGCACTGAGCATGGCCTTGAGTGTGTTTTCAGGATGGGATGCTTGATCTTATGTGTTGCATGTCAAGAGGTTAAGGTGAAGTGTAAATGCCCCAGAGCTGGAGGTTTGGTGAAGAAGCAGAAGTGAAAGGAGAAAGCAGACAAGCCAGAGACGTTGAAGGGAAAGAAACAGAACTGGCCAGAGGGTTGGATGGGGTTGTTGGAGGTAATGGTGGTGGTGGAGGTGATCATCAATTTGCTTGACCAACAAATGTATTGGCTCCAGTATCTCAGGGAGCTCCTGGGGGAGTTCCTCAATGAAATCTTGGATATCAAGTATGGGGAGATGATTGAGGAGATTGAGCAGGCAGTGGAGATGGAGGAGGAATATGAGGAGGATGACAAAGATGAGATGCTTGAGAAGGCGATCAGATTGATGGAGGAAGTGGAGGAGGAAGTGGAGAAATGCCAGAGAAGCAAGGAGGGGCTTTAGGTACTTGGACATATATCTACAAGTCAGAATGAGAACTGAGTTTGTTTGGATAGTGGAGGTGGAAGTTGAAGATAAGTTCAGAGGCATGATTGAGTTCAGTAGCTAATAACCAAGACATTTCTTCATCTGTGTCTTCATAACCAGACCATCTTACAAGGTACAGGAGTTTGCAGTTTCTCTGTCTCCGATAGATTTTAGAGTTAAGGATTTTGGAGATCTTGTACTTGAGTTCTCTGTCTACTTCAACCAGAGGTGGCAGAGGTTGAACATGGTTTGGGATAGTATTTTGTATGGAGGGTTCTAGCTGTGAAACATGGAAAGCAGGATGTATGGATTTCATTGATTCTGGTAGCTGAAGTGTGAAGAAGTGTGATTTGGCTTGTGTGATAATGTTGTAAGGGCCAAGGTTCTTTTCTGAGAGTTTTTTGGATGGCCTTGTCGATCTGAAGTACTTTGCCTTTACAAAGACTGGATCTCTAACCTTGAATTCCAAAGCTGGAAGGTGTTTTGCATTTGCAGGTCCTTGGTAATATTCCTGAGCTAAGGTCATCTTTTCATGGAGATACTGATGGAGGGAATCTAAATCTACAGAGTATTCTTGTGCTTTCTCCGAGGTTAGGTCTCATTCTGGATGGATGGAAATGTTGGGATGGCAACCTTTTTTTGCAAAGAATGGGGAGACACTGGTGGTAGTGTTTGGAGCGTTGTTATATGCAAACTCCATGAGGGGCAGGATTTCTGACTAGTTGTCTTGCTGATATTTACAGTAGATGCAGAGGTATTATTTCAATGTCTGGTTCATTCACTCGGTTTGACCATCACCTTCTGGATGATAACCAGAGGTGAAATGGAGTTGGATGTCAAGAGCCTTTTCTAGAGAATAGAAGAAGTGGGAGACAAATTCAGAGCCCCTATTGGAGGTGATGTGGGATGGAACTCTATGCTTGGAGAAGACATGTAGAAGGAAGAGCTTAGTGAGCTTTGAGGAGGTAATTTTATAGTTTGTTGGGATGAATATACATTGCTTGGATAATTGATCCACAACTATGAGAATACCAGTATGTCCAAAGGAAGGAGGAAGTTGCTCAATGAAATCCATGGAGATGGAATTCCACAGCTTTTCTGAGATGGGAAGTTGCTTGAGTAGCCCATAGGGCTTATGCCCTGATACCTTTACATGAGCATAAGTAGTACAAGACAAAACATATTCCTTTATGTATGTATGGATGCTTGGCCAGGTATATTCTCAGTGGACAAGTTCTAATGTGTGGTTTTGTCCAAAATGTCTGGAGAGTGGATGATCATGTTTGTACTGGAGGATACAAAGGTGAAGGTCATTGATATCCAGGACATAGATGCAGTCATCTAGTCTTAGGAAGCCTTCAGCATTGATTGACCATCAGGAGTTGTTGGAGTTTGATTTGGACATGTGAATGGAGGCGAGGGAGTTGGATGGGAGGGCTGATAAGATGTCATTGTGGAGTGCTTCGACATTGAACATGAAGCTGGCATGGAGAACCAGAGCGGCTAGACAGGTTGCTCTAAGGGAGGACATGAGCTGTTCCTGTGTAAAGATGGGTTGGAAGTTGTGAGGGTTAACACAAGTGTAGTCCCTATCCCCCTCTTTGGGATAGACATCCCAGCATCTAGTGAGGGCATCAGGTTTAGCTTCAAGGTGACCTGGATGGAAGCGAATGACCATATTGAATTAGAAAAGGAACTCCAACCAGCGGGCTTGCTGCTGTGTTAGGAGTTTGGAGGTAGCAAAATATTTGAGATTCTTGTGGTTGGTGACGACATGGATGGGAGTGCCAGAACCTTCCAAGTAATGACACCAAGAATGAAATGTGTTATGATATGCCTAAGCCCCACCTCTTTTTCTTTGTTACACTCAATGCTCTGAGACCTTCCTTGCCTTAGACACCTCATCTACCATTGCTCTCACATTACAAGGAACGCTGGCAAATACCAGCACTCTCTTGAATCCTCAACAGATTATCCACGATGTCCTCCTGAACACCCCCCTCACATCCCTGGACATTCTCCTCCACAGGACTCTCCTTAAACTGGCTTATCTCCAGTCTTCGCCCTGCCAAAACCCCAACACCCTAGATGCCTTGTTTCTCCAAAACCCTGACCTATGCCTCACTGACTTCATCTCCACTCAACTTCTTTGCTTCTTGATCCCTGTGTAACTCTAGAACATTTCCTTCCCTTGTGTCTCTCATCTTTGTCATCTGTATTACCAAATGCCCTTGCCTATTGAACACATTTCCCCTTTTGTCATCCTCTTTGACTCAATTCCCCTTCACCCTATGTCTAATCCTTTGCCCATTGTACTTCTAGAACATTTCCTTCACCTCGTATTCATTCTTCTCTGATTCTCTAGAACATTCTCTTGTCTTTGTTATCGCTTAGTCATCATTTCTTCGAAAACTATTTAGTCTTTCCCTCTTGCTCTTAGATACCTCACCTAGAGTCATACCTGACACTCCCCCTTGTACCTCATCCTTGACACCTTACAATGTAACCCACTACTCTGCATTGCTCTCTTGGAGGTCACTTGATATGTCTCATGTGGCTGGCCACCTCATGCCTTTGATAAGTCTTACTTCTCTGACCAGTCAGCACTGAGCTATCCATCAGGTCTACAGCTGTACCATAAAGTCCAGTCATAACAGAATGATTCGTGGATGGTCAACAACTCTTTGTTGTGAGTATTATAGTTCAGCTCTAGAGCTGATAAAGTGCGGGAGAAGAAAGCAATGGGGCAGACTTTGTCATCTAGGCACTGGATGGAGAGAATTCTAGTGATTGCATAGTCGAAGGCATCAGTTTCTATGATCAGCGGAGTGTTACAATTTCTTTTACTTTGCTTGCTATGTCTACGTTTTCAGACTTATCATTTCTTTTCATCTACAATGACTAATCATTCCACCATATTCCAAAGGATTCCATCACTTGCTTAGTCATCATTTCCTTCACATTCTGTGAACTTCTTCTACTTTCTTTCTTTCTTTGTTTATGTTTGTCCTTCAGAGTATATATACCCTTTCATCCCCATCTCCCTTCTTTCTCTCTAACCTTGATCTACTTGAGTCTCCCTTGTGTAGCCTTGTACCTCTGAATCTATCTGCCTATGGGCTCTTAACTCCTTGACGTCAGGACATACACTTGAATGTTCTGCTTGACCTTGCCAGTAGCTGTCTTGCTATGTCAAATGTCTCACTCTGAACTCTATGGGTACAATTCCTGCCCAGAACTCTTGACCCTTGATCCTACAGAATTATTGAGTCCTATGCTCAACCTTCAAGTGTAACAAAAGATCAAGGTTCTCCTGATGGGCTATCCTTGCTGTACCACTCACCATTTTGTCCCCACCTCCTGCATGGCGACCCAACCTCATTATCTCTGACCACTCTGAACCTGAGTCCTTGTCATCATCTCCAGATAAAGGTTCCTCTGACATTGAAGTTCCCACCAAACCAGACGATACTCAACAACTCTCAAACAAATTCTCTACATCTCTGAATATCCCTCGTGCCCCCACCCCACCCTCCCTGACACCCATCACAAGGGCATTCCCCTTTGGATTACCCCCCACTCAAAACCCCCTACCACCACTGTCCCACACCTTCCCCCCTTGACTATCAACACCTACTATGGCAACCAAACCCACCAAACTCCATCTCAGTACACCCAAACCTTTCAATGGAGACCCAAAGAAGGCTGAAGCATGGCTTATTACCATGCAGTCTTACCTCCTTGTCAATGAAGCCATCTATGACACCAACAACAAAAAAATTGCCTATACCCTCTCCCACATGACAGAAGAACCAGCAACTACCTGGGCCAACACTCTGAGATGAAAAGCCTTCGCTCTCACCACCCCATCCTTTAGGACCTGGACAGACTTCATCTTGGCTTTCAATAAAGCATTTAAAACCCACAACACCAAGAACAATGCCATCTTTTGGCTCACCACTACCACCATCTCAAATGGAGCCCAGTTGAATGAATACCTTGCTGAGTTCCAAAACAAAGTAGCCCTTTCTGGCATCAAAGAAGACACCATCCTCATTAATCTCCTCACTGCTGGACTCCCACATCATCTCATGGAATGAATTTACTCCATGGACACTATCTCCACCACCTTCAAGAAATGGTACAACAAGGCCATCCATTTCCAAACAGTTTATAACCAAACTAAGGAACTGGGAAACCGAACTCATCAGACCCAAACCTGTCTCCTCTCTCATATCACCCCCTCACCCACCTCCCCTACCAAAGATTCCAATGCAATGAATGTAGACACTGTCTGGATCCCAAAGTTAACCCCCAAAGAACAAAAGAGATGTGTGTCTGAAGGCCTCTGTTTCTGTTGCCAAAAGAAAGGACACCTATTGTTGGCCTGCCCCATGTTCCCCACCAATAATGGAGGAACTAAAACTAAGATGCCTAAGGACAAGAAGGTCCAAAAGGTAGCCCAACCCGAGACGATCCCTAATCTCATTGAAATCAAGGATGAAGATGATGAAGAGGACACCAAAGCCACCGTAGCTAAGGTCTCCATCAAGGATTTTTAGATGGAGGGGTCAGGTTGACACAGACATCCTCTTCCACTTCTATTCATGTATTTGTAGCTGACTTGACAAAGAAGAATATACACCTTCCACTCTCAATAGTTGCATCTACCTCTACCAAGAAAGACGTCAAAACTACTGCCCTTGTTGACTCAGGAGCTGACCTCTGCTGCATCAACTGGGATTTTGTCAACAAATACAAACTACTCAAAGAATGACTCCCCCAACCCATTCCCATCATCAATGTCAACAACTCATTCAATAAGACAGGAAAGATCAAATTCACCTCTATGCTATTTCTTCAAATCCAAGGTCTCCACCAAAAGATCAAATTCTACATCATGAACTGTGAAAGCAATAACCTCATCCTCAGCATGCCCTGACTTAAGAGAACCAACCCCACTATTGACTGAAAAGCCAAAACTATCTTGATCTCTGTTAAAACTTATGCCAACCGGATCTTCTACTCCAGAGTTAGGTTGAGCAGAGGTGTGGAGATGTGGAGATGCTGGACCACAGAGGGGTTAAGGTTGTTTGGCTTCAGCAACTCAGAGCGGAGCGCTGCACCATTGCTTGTCCCTGTTGACCTTGTATTTGAGGCAGGTTCAGAGATCAAGTGAAGAGTGGAGAGAATAGAAGTGGATCACTGTTCTAGTTGATATTTGAACTAAGGTACAAAGGGGCTAGCTATGGAGGTATATATATAGAGGAGATCAGATGACCAATCGGAGGAGCAGATGATGAAGATATTACAAAGAACTGAGTAATAGAATGAAGTTGGAAAGGAAGAGACTGGAGCTGTGCACCGGAGTTGAGACATACCGGAGCGGTGCACACAGCATTGGAGATTACTAAGAAGCAGAACTAAACTAAAAGGGTCAGATGACAAAGATGAAGATCATAAGAATGACTAATCAGAATCTAAATATGGAAGTCTAGGGGTTGAGAGATGCAAACTGGGTGAGATTGCACCAGAGTTTGAAGGAGTTGTCACTGGAGGTACCAGAGTTGTCATGTATATGACAGTATTTCCCCCTTAGGGTCTGAACCTTTGAAGGCCCTAGGGTACTGGTCATGTAACGTTGTTGATCAGAGGTGGGTGTGGAGTTTGGAGACGAACAATGTGGAGTTTGAAAGAAGACCTATAAGGTCCAGAGTGGAGTTGTGAATGTCCTTAACATCTTACCACTACCATCATGTCCAAGTATGCTGATATCAACACCTGGCCTGATGTGTGCCTCGTGGAGAACGTGGAAGACGATGACAACCTGTGGCAGGCAAAGGCCAGAGAGCGATGGAGGTGGGTGGTAGTGAAGGAGGAAGAGCAATGAAAAGTGGAGGAGGAGCAAAGATGGCAGGAGGAAGCAAGGAAGGTGAAAGAGACAAAGAAAGCAGAAGAGGTGGCAAAGAGGGTAGAAGGAGCAAGGAGGGCTGTGGAGGCGAAGAGGGTTGCGAAGGCTGCAGCAGCTGCCCAGAAACAGGTGTGTAGCATTTATGTCACACACAGAGTTGGTCTGATGGGGGTCATAGTCCAAGGAGGCTCGTGCAGAGCAGAGCACGGACAAAGGAAAGGGGGCAGCATGTCTTCACTGCGCTGAATGGGACTTGGAGTGCATGAGAGGGATGGGTAAGTCCACTTTGTGCATGCCATGTCAACTGGCATGGGCCAGATGCAATTGACTGGGGACAAAGTCAAAACCAGAGAAAAAGAGGAAGCGAAGGGGTGATGAGGGGTTGGAGAGGAAGAAGAAGACAAGGTTGGAGTCGAAGGATGTGATGTCAGAAAGGGCGAAGATGCTGGAAAAGTGGATGATGAACCGATTCCTCAAAGGAATTGCCAACACACTGGAGCAGCTGGTGGAGTTGAAGCAGGAGGAGGTCTACACAGAGGAGGACCAAAGGAGAGGGTCAGATGGGGTATCAGAGATATCAGAGTGGTTGGAGGACTTGGAGAGGGTCACAAGGGGGATGGAGATGGAGGTATGGGAGGAGTTGAGGGGTATAATGAAGGAGGTTTTGGAGAGCCGTTCATTGGTGGAGGTAGGGGTGGATATGGAGATGGGTGAGGGAGAGTTGGAGGTGGACATGGAGGAGTCAGGGCTGGATAAGAAAGAGGTTTAAAAGTACAGAGTTGTAAATAAGTGAAAAGATGCTTGTCTCGGATCAAGTTGAGTGACTCTTGGGCAGACACGAGTGTATAGAAATGGGGTAAGGACAGAGTGAACTGGAGTTTGGAAGGAGAACAAAAGGGTGGAGGCAGGGCAAGTGAACGCCCTATCCCCCCCTAAGTCAATGTCCCAACATTGAAAAGGAGATACATGGAGGAGCTGGAGCAGAGTAGTTAGAGCAGCAGGATGGTGGAAAAGGAGGTGGCAGGAGTGTTGAAAAGGCTGCGCAAAGCAACTTATGTGGAGACAGGATGCTGGAATCAGAGGGCAAGTCAGGGGTGATGGAGTACCAGAGTAAAACATTGGTGTCATCAAAATGACCAGAGGTGAGTCAGGAGACTCAAAAGCAAAGGCTTGGCACCAGGGGCGTCAGAATTCATAACATAATAGCCCGGGAAATGTGTGGTCCAGCCCAATGATCAATGGATTGTAAGTGGAAGGATGCCATGGCCCAAGTTCCACGGTATCAGGGGAATCCAATGGAGGTACATTGGAGATGCCGGAGGTGACTATGCTAGAAGAAAAGAAGGTAGGCAGATTGAAAGATGCCAGAGATGCCTTAAAGGAGAATGAGGGACAGAGGACGGAGAAGATGGAGTAATGAAATATACAAAGATAACAAGAGTATTGGAAAATGAAACAAAGCTAAACTACAGAAAGGTGGGTATCAGAGGAAAGAAGGAGTATCCAGAGTTGGAGGATTCAGGTATATGTGCTAGGCATCAGAGTCCTCAGAGGAGTTGGAATCCGGAGGAAGGTCTAGGAGGGTCAGGGATGATGAGGTAGACGGATACACTTGAGTCTCGTGAGGAGGGTCATCCAATGGATCGACTGGGGTTGTGACATTGTCATCATCAGACAATGACTCATCAGGAGGGGAGAGCTCAGTGGGTGAGACAGGAGGAGAAGTCAGAGGAGAGGCAAGAGGATTTGGGTCAGATGGGATGAGTGGAGTGTCTGAAGGGGTACTAGATAGAATGGAGTTGGTTTCAGAGATGGAATCATCATCATCATCATCAGATCTGTCAGGATAGGTACTGGAGGGTGTGGAGGCACAAGGGAAGAAAGGGCAAGTGATCTTGCTTTAGCATTCCCAATACCTAGCATAAGGAGTTGTGCAAGGTAATGGAGTGCTCACAGGGAGCTGAGTTTGCCTTGGCTTGAGATTTCGTCCTTGAGACAATCAGGCAGTCCAAGATAGAACTGATGCCGGAGTGTGCCATCACCATAGTTGGGGACCTGTGATGCAAGATGGTTGAACTTCACAACATAGGAGTTGATGCGGGAGTTCAGGGACATGATGAGAATGCTGAGATTGTGTTCAGTGTCACCAACAGGGTTGTGAGGACCAAAGTTCTCCTGGAGTTCGCAGACAAACTCAGGATAACTGTCCATCCAGAGTGGACGAAAAGCGGAGTTGTAGGAGCAGAAGTTGGATAGGAGAAGGTTGGGTTTGAACCATTCCAGCACAGTATCTGTAAGGTAAGACTGCACAAAGATGACCTTGGAGCAGTCAGATCAGAAAGCATTTGGACAGTCTTCGAAATGCAGGTTCAGAGTGAACTGGAGTGACTGGAGTTTGTCTGGAGCCATAACTGGAGTGCCTGTGCAAATGTGCAGATGGGGTTAGAATGAATTTCAGAGAGAGATGGAGTGGTCAAGAAGTGTTTGGATTGTGTGAATGAGGGATCATGAGGAGTGTAAGGATTGTGAGTATGGGATTGGGGGTTGCCCAACTGAAGTTGACAACGAAAGAGGGTCTGAGAGGTGGAGGTGGACGGAATGACAGGAGTACCTTCCAGACCAGCTGGAGTTGGCTGGAGATCATCAATGGTTGGATTTTGATGATGAGAGGAAGAGGGTGTCAAGCCATCATGGAGCTGACATCAATGAGATCCGGAGGCTGGAGATGTCCAGGGATAGGCGGAGTCAGGTGGAGATCGACAAGTGAAGGAGATGAACTCCTGATTGCTGGTTTCTAAGCCAGGAGTGACAGCAGGGCTGAGGAGTTGATGATCCACAGAGGGAAGCGACTGATGAGGGGTGTTGCTTTGAGTGAACAGAGACATGATCATAAGTTCACTGATGAATCGCAGAACAAGCAACAGTGAGTTTGAATATACTGTTAAAACTTATGCTGACCAGATCTTCTACTCTAGAGTTAGATCGAGTGGAGGTGCGGAGATGTGGAGATGCTGAACCACAGAGGGGTTAAGGTTGTTTGGCTTCAGCAACTCAGAGCGGAGCGCTGCACTGTTACTTGTCCCTGTTGACCTTGTATTTGAGGTGGGTTCAGAGATCAAGCAGAGAGTGGAGAGAATAGAAGTGGATCACTGTTCTAGTTGATATTTGAACTAAGGTACAAAGGGGCTAGCTATGGAGGTATATATATAGAGGAGATCGGATGACCAATTGGAGGAGCAGATGATGAAGATATTACAAAGGACTGAGTAATAGAATGGAGTCAGAAAGGAAGAGACCAGAGCTGTGCACTGGAGTTGAGACATACCAGAGCAGTGCACACAGCATCAGAGATTTCTAAGAAGTGGAACTAAACTAAAAGGGTCAGATGACAAAGATGGAGATCATAAGAATGACTAATCAAAATCTAAATATGGAAGTCTGGAGGTCAAGAGATGCGAACTGGGTGAGATCACACTGGAGTTTGAAGGAGTTGTCACCAAAGGTACCAGAGTTGTCATACATATGACAATCTCTACCAAACTAGATGAAACCCCCCCTACAAACCAAAGCTTTAAATCAGAACTCTGACGAGCTGCCAGACTTGCCACCCCTCCCCCAACCCCAAGGGTAATCAGGCATATCAACACTGACATTGTCCATGATGAAAAGATGTATGATTTCATGGGCTATGAAACTACAGGCCATTTCTGTCCTATATCTGACCTTACCCAATACCATTGTAACCAAGTTCTAAAACATGGGGCACATTTCCAATACATTACCCCCACTGTCATTTCTGCCTTCACCACTGCCACCAAACTCACAGTCAACACAGAAAAAAGAAAACCTCCCCCAAAGCTCCCTGTCGAATTCACTATGTTCTCCTCAGTCTTCTCCAAAGAATCAGCTGATCACATTCCCCCCTCCCGTCCTTACGACCATGCCATTCACTTAGATGACTTCTTCTCCCCCAAAGTTGAGAAGATCTACCCTCTCATGAAAACCAAACAAAAAGCCGCTGAAAAATTCCTTGATGAAAACTTAGCCTTGGGGAAGATCCAACCCTCCCAGTCCCCCCAAGCTTCTCTCTTCTTCTTTGTCAAAAAGAAGGACAGGAAACTATGGCCTTGTCAAGACTATCAATACCTCAATAAACACACCATCCACAATGCTTACCCCCTTCTCCTCGTCTTCAACGTCATTGACCAACTCAAAGGAGCGTGCCTCTTCACTAAATTTGATGTCAGATGGAGCTATAACAATGTCCACATCAAAGAAGGCAACCAATGGAAGGCCGCCTTCATCACCCATAAAGGAATCTTTGAACCTACCATAATGTTCTTCAGCGTGACCAACTCCCCAGCCACCTTTCAATGGTTCATGAATGACTCCTTCAGAGACATGATCACCAAAGGATGGCTAGTGATCTATATGGATGACCTGCTCATCTTCTCCTCCAACAAGAAAACCCATAATGAATGAACCAAACATGTCCTTCAACGAATGGAGGAACTCAACTTACATCTCAAACTGGAAAAATGCACCTTCGCTGCAACAGAAGTTGATTGTCAAACCTGGACAACTTGCTATGGACCCTGTAAAACTTGTGGGTATTGCTGACCGGCTGACCCCACAGAAGCTCAAAGACATCTGATCATTCTTAGGTTTCACCAACTTCTACTGAAAGTTCATCTCTAACTTCACCACCCTTGCACAACCACTCCTGGATTTGACAAAAAAGGCCCAAAACTGGCACTGGACCTCCACCCAACAATCCTCCTTTGACTCACTGAAGAAAACATTCTTATCTGCCCCTGTCTTATCCCTCCCTGACCCCACACAACCCTTCACCATTGCTACTAATACCTTCAAATTCACCTCTGGAGGTGTCCTCCTTCAAACTGACACCAATGGTGATTGGCATCCCTGCTTCTATCTCTCCCAATCCTTCGGGGAAGTAGAATGAAACTATGACATTTACAATTGAGAACTAATTGCTGTCATCCATGCTCTGAAAACCTGGTGACACTACCTACATGGCTCCCCTTTCCCAGTCCAGGTCTTCACCAACTATAAAAACCTCACCTACTTCCAACAACCTCAGAACCTCAACCAACAACAGACCAGATGGCTATTAGATATTGCCAACTTCGACCTAAAGATGATCCACGTCCCTGGGAAACTCCTCTCTGCCCCTGATGCCCTCTCCTGCTGCCCCAACCTCCTCCACAACCATGACAATAATACTGATACCATCCTACTTCCCCCTTCCCTCTTTGTAAACTTAATCAACTCTGCCCTCTCTGAGAAACTTGCCACTTCCTCCATCTCTGACCTCTTGGTCCTTGACGCCCTCCATGCTCTAGACAGCAAAACCCCCACCACCCTCTGCTCCTACCTCTCTGACTGGCACTACAACACAGGTGTACTGTCCTTGAAGGACCGTATCTATGTTTCCAATAATCATTCCCTCTGCCACTCCATTGTCTCCTGTTGCCATGATCATCCCTCCGCCAGCCACCCAGGCTTTCTCAAAACCTGCCAGTTAGTCTCTGCCAACTTCTGGTGGCTGGATCTCACCTCTTATGTCTGCTCCTATATTGCAGGCTGCTCTTCCTGCCAGCAACACAAGTCTAATACCCACCCAACCACCCCACCCCTCACCCCCATTCCCTCCTCCTGCTCTCGCCCCTTCTAACAAATCTCCTGTGATCTCATTACCGACCTTCCATCCTCCTCCAGTTTCGACTCTCTTCTGGTTGTGGTCAACCATGGCCTTATGAAGGGGGTAATTCTCTGCCCCACAAAAAAAATCGTAACCATCAAAGAGATAGCCAATCTCTTTTTTCACAAAGTCTACACCTGTTTCGGCCTCTATGATACCATCATCTCCAACCAAGGCCTCCAATTTGCCTCCAAATTTGCCAAAGAATTAACCAAACTGCTAAACTACAAACTCGCCCTCTCTTCTGCCTACCACCCCCAGACTGACAGAGAGACTGAATGAGTCAACCAAGAGGTAGAAACCTACTTATGAATCTACTGCCACAACAACCCCACCTCATAGTCTGACCTGATTTCCCATGCTGAATTCATGCATAACCACCACCCTCACTCCATCATCAGCAAATCCCTGTTCTTCCTGATGCTTGGATACGAACCCTGTCCCTTCCCAATGGTGATTACCAAGACCAATATCCCTGCCATCCAAACATGACTCTCCATCCTCTCCACCACCTGTGAAGAAGCCCTCATGGCATATGAACTTGCTAGACAAGTCATGAAAGCCAGGACCAATTGATCATTCACCCCATTCAAACAAAACGACCAGGTCTAGCTTGAAGCTAGAAATCTCCACCACTCTCTCACCTCCCCTAAGTTCACTCCCAAACAGGAAGGACCCTTCATCATCACAGAAGTCTTATCTTCCATCTCCTATTGCTTCTGTCTCCCCAAAACCTGAAAGATCCACCCGGTTTTCCATGCCTCCCTTTTATCACCCTATCGTAAAAATGATGTACATGGCCCGAACTTCCCTTTCCCCCCATCTGACCTTATCGCAGGCGAAGAAGAATATGAAATAGAGAAAATCATATGGTATTGAGGAACTCCTAGTTGCTGCTCCTTCCTGATCTGATGGAAAGGATATACTGCAGAAGAAGATTCATGGATCCTCAAAAAGGATCTATCTCACACCCAGGAAGTCCTGAATGACTATAAGAGACTTCACCCCAAGACCTTCCCTCCTCACCCCCACATCACCTCTTGAACCTCAACCACCATGACCAACCCTTGCCTCTCTAATCCCTATGCTGTCTTTTCCATCTCATCTCCATCTAACTTTTCCACCTCCACCACCCTCGTTGATGACATCTCCTGCATGCCCACCAGACTGCCTACCTCCATCTCCATCGCCTCTACCCCTTCTGAACCCATCCATCTACCCCAAATTCCCATTGCCTCCATCAATGTCCCTCTCTCTGCTCACTGTCTTCATGAAACTCCCCCACCACAAAATGTATACCTGGTCCATGGAATACTTCCTTCAAGACCTACATTTTGCCGTTCCCCTTCAATCCTACCTTGATGTAGATTCACCTTTGTTCTCCCTTCATTCAGTCTACTTAACGCTCCTTTCAATCATTCAATACACTGACCCTTGTACTACTTCCACCTCCACTACCGCCAATCTCGTCTTCCTTTGTAGTCATGTCCACTCTCTTGCCACCACAATGTACATCCATCTTAACAACACCTTCTATCAAATGAAAATTGGAGAATTTCTAGGCGACATTGACCATTACCTAAGGGAATTGAACAAACAGGTCCCTACCAGCGTCACCTCCTCCCCATCAGCATCCTCCTTACCCATAACCCAAGAGGAAGAAGCAGCCCTTCTCTGAATGGAAACCTGGTGGAATGGCGCTGGAGATATCCAACCTCTTCCTATCAACCACCCCTGTTACAACCAAACATGCTTCTGTTGCCATTGTCTGGGGCATAGGCAAGTCAATTGCAATCTCTACTGCTGCCCCTACTGTACCCTGTTTGCCCTGGGTCACCCACAATACCACTGCCCTCTTCATCACCCCTCTCCTACCTCACCTTTCTTCTCTTCCCCCTCTACCTCCTCTTCACAATGTGCCCGCCACCCTCTTACCACACAGATTACCACTGGACCTCCCCCTCATCACCCTCATAGCCCATCCCCTCCTGACTACAACTCACAAGATGCAGACAACCAATACAACGATGTTGCTTACGCCAACATGACTGGCTCAACCAGCAGGGTGCATGCCTGAATTTATAAATTATCCTCAGCAGTCTTTTGGATCTAGTATGGGGGTATTGTTATGATTTTTTTTACTTCACTTGCTATGTCTATGTTTTTGGACTTATCATTTTTTTCGTCTATGATGACTAATCATTCCACCATATTCCAAAGGATTCCATCACTTGCTTAGTCATTATTTCCTTCACATTCTATGAACTTTTTCTGCTTTGTTTGTTTATTTGTTTATGTCTGTCCTTCAGGATATATATATTCTTTCGTCCCCATCTCCCTTCTTTCTCTTTAACCTTGATCTACTCGAGTCTCCCTTGTGTAGCCTTGTACCTCTGAATCTATCCACCTACAGGCTCTTAACTCCTTGATGTCAGGATGTATGCTTGAACATTCCACTTGACCTTGCCAGTAGCCATCTTGCTATGTCAAAGGTCTTACTCTGAACTCTATGGGTACAATTCCTGCCCAGAACCCTTGACCCTTGATCCTATAGAATTATTGAGTCTTATGCTCAACCTTTGAGGATAACATGGAGTGTCAGGGAACCAATGGGAGAGGATTGGAGCTGTAGTGAAAGCATCCTTGAGGTGCTGGAAGGAGGCATGACAGTCATTGGAGAAGTGCTAGGGTGTACCCTTCCAGATGAGATGGGTGAGAGGAATGACAATATTGCTGATGAAATGGCAATAAAAGTTTGCAGAGTGCAGGAAGGATTGGATATCCTTAACCTTGCAGGGTTCCAGCCATTCCTG
>JBBPUN010000105.1:0-24252 GCA_038094715.1 Heimioporus punctisporus | reverse complement strand
CCCACAATGCTAGCATTGTGGGACTACACTGGGGGTTGTATACACGTGCGTGGCGCAACCGCAGTCCACGGGACGGATTGATATATTGATTTTTATTTTTGTTTCAGATAAAGAGCCGTCAAGAATCCCTGTCGTGTGGAAAGAGCTTTTAAGGTTTGTGATTTACGGGCATGTGTCCGTGGCGACTGACTCGCGCATCCCTGTGACAGTTTGCTCTCGCTGGGCAAAGTTAAACCGGTTACGTACTCCACGATCTATTCGCTTTCCGAAGCGATGGATGGCTTGTGTGCGCTGGAGAGACGGGAGACGTGGGGGAAAGCCGTCGTCCGCGTTCGGGACGAGGAGAACAGGCCGATGGCAAAGTTGTGAGGTATCCGGGGTCTTGCTGGATGTCCTAGCTTAGTCATACATCCGCCCTTCTTGCGTTGCCCACCATGCAATCTCTCGAGGACACGGAGCCCGTCGTACGAATACGCGACTTGAAGAAGGACCGGGTCAACTTTGTGCTCGAGAATGTCGACTTGGCGTTCGTGCAAGTTCTGTGTCGTGTCAACCATTCGTATTCACACCGTGCTAGGTTTGCGAACTCGATCCGAAGGGTAGTCATTGCGGACATCCCAACAGTCGGTTCGTGTGCGCGCCAGAGAGTCCCACGTACGCTATTGAAACAGAAAGGCTAGCTATTGACATGGTGGAAATACATTCCAACACTTCGGTGCTGCCGGACGAGTTCATTGCTCATCGACTTGGCATGATTCCGCTCAACAGCGCAAACTGCGACGAGGGAATGCGCTACACCAGGGTGCGTCTCATATTCCGCCCTCGGAACGTATAGGCCAAATGTGGGGACGCAGGACTGCACTTGTTTGGCGGGTTGCAAATATTGTGCGATCGAGCTGAGGCTAGATGTCGTGTGTAATGACAACCGAACCATGGAAGTCACGAGCAACCATCTCGAGCTAGTCGAGTTCTCGGCGCACGCAGGTCCATCAGAGATGATAACGGAAGGCGAAGAGCTGACGAAGCGAGGCGAAGCATTTGGCTATCCAGTGGGCAAGAGTTCGTCCCTGAAACCTGGACGTCGAGCCTTTTCATCATCGTCTGTTGGTAGATGACCCGACAGTGCCTCCGGTTTTAATTTGCAAGATTCGCAAGGGGCAAGAACTGCGGCTGCGTTGCGTCGCAAAGAAGGTGCG
This sequence comes from Heimioporus punctisporus, assembly GCA_038094715.1. Classification (NCBI taxonomy): domain Eukaryota; kingdom Fungi; phylum Basidiomycota; class Agaricomycetes; order Boletales; family Boletaceae; genus Heimioporus; species Heimioporus punctisporus. Next base: position 23,056 of record JBBPUN010000105.1, on the reverse strand, counting down.
TTTGTGTCGAGGATAACATAAACGTCTGACGGGGCAGATAGGGTATAGCAAAGGAGCATGCAAAGTGGTCGCCATGCTCTGCCGTCGCTTTCGAATACGATCCTTATAACAAGCTGAGACATACGACGTACTGGTTCGAGGCGGATCAGCGTGCCGAGTGGCCTGTGGGCGAAAATGCAAAGGATGAAGAGCCGCAGCGAGACGATGAGATGTTTGACTTTAATGCAAAGCCACGGAAGTTCTACATCGAGGTTGAGACAGACGGGAGCTTGGGCCCTCAGGAGGTGATTATGAAGGTATGTGAGAGCGTCTGGTATAGCTAATTTACTTTTATCGAAAAACACTAGGGTCTCGCGGAACTGCAAACAAAGCTGGCAAATTTGATCCTCGGTCTCAAAGCACCGTCGGACATGGATGTATCGGGGGAGATGGACACGGCCGTGAACGGGACCGGCGGAGGATGGGGTCAGCCTACGACGACGTGGGAAAACCAGGCGACCTCTGGTGCTGGATATGCTAGTCCTGCGGCAGGTGGGTGGGGCAGTGGCGGATGGGGTGGTGGGACGAGCCCGGCCCAGAATAGCGGCGGATGGGGGGGTGGGACGAGCCCAGCGCAGAATGGCGGCGGATGGGGGGGCACGCCAACGGGGACGTCGGGCTGGACAACGACGAGCCCTGGACAGAATACATGGGGAAATACGAGTCCGAACGCGAGCGGATGGGGAGCACAACAGGGATGGTCGAGCCCCAACCCGCAAGCGAACGGGTGGAACTTGTAGTTTAAACTTTGCCAGACTCGCTACGGTAGGACGAGCTCGACGTTGTCGAGCAGACACTACGACGCGGCGTGTGCTTGACCACGTACGAGCACACACGGTGGCTAAAAGACGACCCGATGGTAACCTAGCGAACCGTCGGTCCAAGCCAAGCTCAAAGTCCGGGCCGTGCTGCGAGCGATCCATCGTCGCTTGCGGGTGCCAAGCACTGCGCTACACTTCGTCCGAAAGGACCCTAAAACTGTGCTGATAAGGCAGATAGGCTCAAGAAGTAAAGGTTCTACATTCAATCCATCGCCGAGATGTAGCATCTCCCTAGCTTACCAACCCACTGCCTCTTCCATAACCTTTTAACATTTCCTTTCTTCCCAGTACCACCCGCTTAGCTTCCAACGTCGGTTGTCGGCCGTTATCAACACGAAATCTACGCGTTACTCACCACTGCCACATCCTGGGAACGCCATGTTCAGGTTCATGGCTACGATGATGTCGCTCGTGAATTCATAGTTTTCCGTGGGCGCTGCCCGTGGCACCTCGAACATCGGACGGTCGTATCTCGTCGCCTTGCTAGGGCTCACTATTCATGCATCATGTATCACAGCGTGTGGTCCGGACCACGGACAAAGATAGACGCGACACAGGGCTCAGCGAGTCGACTACCCTATTGCCTCACTTGTCAGGGACATCAAAACTCGGACGCCGGGACGTTCATCCTGTTGACCGGTTCAGAATTCACAAAATAAGCGTATCCGACATTTCACCAAGTCTTTACAAGGCAGCAGGGATCATCCTCTCACGTCCTTATGGATTGCATTCTAATTTTCTGATTTAATGGGAAGATTATCCCAGCGCTCCATCTTCCCCTTGTTTATTTTCCCTTCCCTAACTTGGATCTGAATTTCTTAGATTGCCCTTCCTCGCCCCGTGTCTAAATCGGCGATAATGATAGGCGTGCTCCATTCTGGTCCTTCCTCCAAGTGCCAAGACAATCGCTCATACAAATATCTACCCACCTCGACATACCCATGTCAATCACAGCCCCCTTGAATCAAACCTCTAATGTCCACTGAGCTCAGGGCCATCCGCAAAAAGCGGTCATCCTCCGATGCCGCACCATCCAACCCTGTTCCAGAGGGTGATCACCGTAAGCGCCGTCGCAACCGTACCACACAGTCATGCCTTAACTGCCATACATCCAAACGAATGGTATGTCACCCTGACAAGCAGTGTTGCATCAACCGGTGACTCTCTTTAGTGCGATCGCAAGCGTCCATGTGGCCGCTGCACGCAGCTGGGTCTGGTACGCTGTTCTGGGTACAGATGTAACGACTTGTAGGGGCTCAACGCTGTCATAGACTGGGCTGTGCGTCTATGAAGTCGACGATCCTAGTCAAAGAAGTGATGTTCAAGACGAGAGCTCGCGACTACGTAAACGAGTCGCCGAACTCGAAGGTGTCATTCGTGAGGTGTGTTCAGGACTGATGTTCAAAGAGAGGTCCGTTCATCAGACGGTAGTTGAAAAATAAACCGCATCCTCGATGGGCGAAATCTGGATCCAGTCCAGGCGAAGAGTTCGAAAAGTGTCATGCACATGCTCGGTCTCCCTCTGCTTCAGAAGAATCTGTCGTAGAGCCCCAGCAACAATCCGATCCCCAGTCGTCTTCGAACAATCCAGGTACGGATCTGAACGAAGAGTCACTTGACAAGCAAACGTCGGCTCTTCTCAACGAAACTCTTCAACCGGATTACATTTCGTCCTCGTTCCCGTCACCGCCCACAGGGTGTACAGCGTCCCTCTCGACCCTGCCATACTCCCCTTATTTCGATATACAATCACCTCCGAGCGCCCCTTCAACGGGGATCGTGACACCAACGGAAGAACATTCACAAATCCAAGTTGCGGTCGCAGGCGACCAGCAGTTAAACAACGACATCGATCTTGCGTCCTTGTTTATGTCGTACCCTGAAATGCTGGTCTGCGATGAAGGCACAGGGCACGTAGACCGTGTTCTTCGGGCCAACACGCACGGCCAACACGTCGATCCTCGTTCGATGAAATACAATCACGGGCAACACCTTGACGGACACTGCGGCTGCCTCAACGAAGCCGCGAGTTACAGCGTCTTGCTCGAGCTGTCGCTTCGTCTACGCAAGGCTGCCGATATTCTCAGCCATTCCACGAACCACCGCTTCAATAACGGATGTCCGCTTAACCAGAGAATAGTAGACTTGGATGCATTCGCGACGTAATTATTTGCTTCCTTGTTCATTATGAACCTTCTGACGATGTGACAGAACCGCTCTTGGGAACGTAACGAGTTCTCCCAACGATTTTGGATCTGTACCTTTACGTTCTCGGGCAAACACAGCGCCGAGCGGTGCCATTCCCCCCACTTTCTCTCCAAGCGGTTGTATTCCAGCCCTCCGTGCGTCCGCGATTTCCCCGGCTGCTCTTCGTGGCGTTCGACCATGGAATGGTGTGTCATGTGCCCCGGATGCATCAACTGCGTGCGACGAATCTTTTATGACCTGGGAACCACCACGGCGAGGTCAAATTTAAACTGTATCAGAACGTTGTATTTTCCAGATAATCATTTTTATTTTGTCCTTTCCGTCGCTTTCGAGCGGGGCAGGTGCGTACTTAGAGAATTGAACGTCAATTTGTATCACGAGACGAAGTTGAATCCTGTGACTGGCACATGTTGTGATTCGACCATACCTGCGAAGCTCGCAAACCAAGGCATTCCCGCGTTGGTGGGTGGCACTGTGAAAAGGGGACCCTTGGCAACAAAATTGGATGAGCTCATAGCGATGGATCAAATTTAGATTTTGACATTGTTACGCAGACGTTGAGAGTCCACGACCCTTTGGGAAGGATCGAAATACCGCCGCACACGCAATTGGGCCTATCGAACGAGCCGAGCACCCGCGGGATTCGGAACCAGTTAGACATACTCGATGGAGATCTAAGCGACATTATTCACCGCCGGTGCTGAAAATAGCGTAGCTTACTCGTCCAATGATGCGCGCTCGACGACATTCGAGCCACGGCGCGACCAACGCACGTGCTGCTCCGATGATCACATCGATTAGTATATACGTTCGCGGATGCTCATGGCGCGTTCACGACCTCCGACTCGATGTGTTGCAGGGGCGTTATCGACGAGATGACTGAGTACCTCGGGAACTTCGGTTATGAGACTCGGCGAGCACGCTGAGTCTCCCTGGGGTCACAATCTCATCCCCGCTTATCGACGACTACGATTGGACGTTGGTACTTGAATTCTCCATTAGGCCTGGGGTTCAGGTCGTCATACAGCACTTACGACATGGCCATCTAGCTATCGGAAGTTCGCCCCGAGCTTGAAACGTCCGCAAGGAAACAAGCACTCATTGTGTACAACAACGTTGGTAGTCAAACTCGAAGAAAGTTGTTGTCTCTTTTATTTCTACTTGGGGTGAGATTAGTATATTAGTAAGCACACTGAATACTTCAGACTCCGATCCCGCGGGTTTAGTAAATTTCTCAAGCCACTTCAGTCATTGCAGTGAACCACAATGGCTTCTCATCTGGTGCGTGTCCCTTCGTTACCGTTCGACAAGGCGCATTCATTCTCGTCCAGGCGAATATCTTTGGAACAGAGCAGGATCGTGTAAACTGTTCTTTCTATTACAAGGCCAGTCCTTCGTGGTCTTTTTCTACCCCAGCTAACGACCCCGCACAGATCGGTGCTTGTCGGCACGGCGACAGGTGCTCTCGAAAACACATAAGACCCCCTTTCTCTCAGACGATCCTTTTACCGAATGTATACCACAACCCCGCTCACGATCCCGTCTGTAAATTGTCCGAGCAGGAATTGCAAGAAGGTTTCGACGCAGTGTACGAGGACCTCTATTGTGAGTTGGCGAAATTTGGACACCTGCTCGAGTTGCATGTGAGTTCCTTACACTGTTATTATTGTCGTCGACCATCCCTGACTTGGCATAGGTTTGCGACAACGTTGGAGACCATCTGATTGGCAACGTGTATGCGCGATATGAGTGGGAAACGGAAGCTCAAGCTGCTGTTGATAACTTGAACGATCGATGGTATGCTGGTATGTACCTTGTCGCTCGCTTGTTCTGCTATCCTTTTTAATGTCACCTCCACTCCCAAGGCCGCCCATTGTATGCGGAACTTTCGCCCGTCACGGATTTCCGGGAGGCTTGCTGCCGACAAAATGAAAATGGCGAGTGCAACCGAGGAGGGTTTTGTAATTTCATGCATCTACGACTCGCTTCCAAGGACCTCGTGTCGTCTTTGCGTGCAGGCCAGAGATTGGAGAGGCGACTGAACCCTTCAAAGCACGAAGGCGGTGGCGGTGGATGGGAGCCCACTAGGAGAGAAGGAGGGCGAGGGCGAAGCGCGAGTCCCCCGAGGAGAGGGGGAAATAGTGGAGAAGATCGCTGGACGCGCAAACAGTGAAATGTATAGGTTGGTTGTCTAAAACCATACGTCACTGGTAGGTGTCATGTAGTAAGATTGGTTCCGCCGTGTGCGAGACTGGCAGGACATGTTGCTACACTCTTTCTACGTATCAGACCAAACATCCATGACACTCCATACCACCGCCCGACAAAAGCGAAGGCCACTGAACGAGGAAGCTAAGGCGGAATGAATGACGGGCCGACGGAATAAGGCGGTCCGATTTACCGGTCAACGAAGAAACGCAGAATCTTTCCGGACAAAGAGAGAGTCCGCACGCGAGCGTACGATTCGATGTATATCGTCTTGGGATAAGGCAGGCCGAGCAACTGAAACGAGACCGCCTCCGCCGTTTGCAAACTCGAGTGGACGTCGAAACTCACCTTGTTCACGACGACAGCAGCACAAAGTGTCACGCATGTTCCAGGGCCATTCAGTATCAACAGGTCTGCAAAGGGCGTGTCTGTCTCGAACAACGGGGCTATCGTCACCAGGTATATGCAAACCGCGAGGGAATACACAACCGTAGGAAGAACGGTCCATATGGGCTGGTGCACGCGCCTGGCGCGAGGAATCGACACGACCGTATAGTTCTTCTTACCATCGTGCTCCTGGACGTGATGCGTCAGGACCGCAAAGCTGAGTGGGTAATACGCGCCGACGTGAGTGGGACTGTTGCGGGATGCCTCGAGAGCGACAGCCTTGGTCGTACTCAGAGCGTCGCCCTCGCTAACGATATAAACTCGTGGCGAATAGCGAGAGAAATCCAGACTCGATGCTAATATCAGCGCCTCGCTGGTGTGTCCACCTGGAATGCCGCGTTCAGACGATGGAGAATGACATATCGGACGGGTCTCGACCTGAACCAAGGAAGACGGCCAGCTTGCATGTTTCGTCGGTTCTCCTTTTTCGTGACTTGGGCGAGCGACCGGACAGCACGACGTATATTCTGGTCAATAACAGGACGACGACGGCTGTGGTCACGGGGTAGTGCATAACTTGGCTATATAGCGGTGGGAACGTGTCACCCGTGAGTCTTGTAACTTCATGCTGGATCTGTCGCTGGTACGTGAATTGCGAAACTCGATCAAGGACTGTTCGGAGAGGGGGCTCGTCGTTGCTGGTAAATGGTACCATCACATCTCCACCGCACAGACCCGACGTTGAGAGCACATCACGAGTCAGGTCTGCCGAACTTTATCTCTCCGTTCCACAGCACAAACGCGACGCTCTTGTCGATGATCCAAGATCTGATTTCTCGACGTCGACGCCAGCCCGCTCGCGCTCGCCTCGTCCTTCGTTTGCGTTTCCGGCCTCACCAACGCCCGCTCTCGTTCCTGGTCTCAAAACCAACACGGACAACAGAGATCGCGAAGCCGAGGTCGAACAGACAGAAGAGGCCGCTCTGTTTGCAGCCCGATCTTACTTCACATCCAAAGACCTTGGCAGGGCAGTCCATGCATTGCGCAACTGTCGAAGCACCAAGTCGCAGTTTTTGTCCGTATACTGCCAATTTTTGGTAGGTACAGCCGGCAGTCTCGAAAAGTCGGGAATTGAAACGTCAGCAAAGATCAGCGAGAAGAAAACGGAGAGGGATTGGTACAAACACTACAGTAAGTCTCGAAAAGCGCTGCAATCACTGGCTGAACCTTGCGTGCACAAAGACATACGGGGGCATCCACCCATACCGTTTAATCGATCTTTGCTGTACCATCTCGAGATCGTCAAGAATGCGGTCGACCCGTGGCTGCTGTTTCTGTGAGCATCATAAGACTGGTTCGCGGTTGGTTTCATCCCTGCAACTCGACAGTAAAGGTCTCTTCCTCCATCGCCTCAGCAGGCGAGAAGAGGCGATCGAGAGCATCATCCTATCCATTGATGGGTACCCGTGGAATTGGTCCGCATGGGCTCTACTAGGACGATGTATCGGGGACGGAGAAGAGGTTGACTGTTGGCTATCATCCATGTGACACCACTCATTTTTCTTTCAGCTATCGTCGCTGCTCCCACTGCTTCCTTTACCCGCAAACCACCCCCTTGTTCAATTCTTCCAGATTAAAACGATGAACGAACTAAACAGTCCAACCGAGAACGAGTTGGTGATGTGCGATCATCTTTTGGGCGAGGACTATTTTCGAGGGAGTCCGTGGGTGATGAGTCTACGCGCTTGTGTGCTGTATCATCTACACGGTCAGGCGATCATTTGTTTATCTTATTTTCGCTAACGTAGAGCTTCCTAAAGATTTCGGACAAGCGGAAAAGCAGTTTGAAAAGATCCTTGCCGTCGCTCCATACCGAGTGGACGACATCGACGTGTATTCCAATATCCTTTACGTGACTGAAAACCGACTAAAGCTTTCTCGCCTTGCTCACGAATTTCTTGAACTGGACAAGGACAGACCGGAAGTATGCTGTCTTGTTGGTAAGACATGTCGTCTTCGCCAGGGGGCCAGTATGACGTAGCTGTCTCAGGGAACCATTATTCACTTCGAGGGGAGCACGAGAAGGCAGTCAAGTATTTTAGACGTGCAACTGAGCTGGATCGGACATATCTATCAGCCTGGACACTCATGGGTCATGAATACGTTGAAATGAAAAACTCACATGCAGCCATCGAAGCCTATCGGCGTGCGGTCGGTAGGTGCTGTGTCACTGGAGATCAACGCGGAAAAACAACTCTGTAGACGTCAACAGGAAGGATTACAGAGCGTGGTATGGCCTTGGCCAGGCGTACGAACTGCTGAGCATGCACCAGTATGCACTCTATTATTATCAGCGAGCGACAGCTCTTCGGTGAGTACGTGTCCGACCATTCGGTTTCCTATTTTTTCACCTGCCGCAGACCATACGATGTACGACTTTGGCAGGCCCAGGCATCTTGTTACGAAGAAATTGGACAGTGAGAGATTTTGTCTGTGGTGTGAGACACGCTGAGGATGGTCATGTTAGAACGAGGGATGCAGTAGAATGCCTCAAGCGAGCATTGCTAGGCGCCGATGCTCGAGAAACCACGATAAACTTGAAGCTTGCCAAATTATATGAGGAACTGGATGAGCCGGCTGAGGCAGTCGCGTATCACCGGAGGGTGGTCGAGATCTGTCGCACAGAAGGTACGGTGATGCAGGTTTGCATGCACGTCTCGAGACGAGCTCATCAACAACCGCAGAACGACCGGCACAAGATTATGCGAGGTCTAGCATCTACGTTGCACGGTACCAGATGGTGACGGCTGGCGGGGATCTAACGCTGGCGAAGGAATACTTGGAGCGTATTGCAAACAGCAACGCTGAAGAGGTTACACAAGCAGCGGATTGGTTGAAAAAATTAAAGTCTGTACTACTTGTTCGACCGCCCAGTAGGACGGGACCGCAATGAGATGGTCGAAGCCAGCCCTAAACGCCGGGATCGAGCGAGCATTCACGCGGTCACGGGGATTGTCACCAAGCAAAGCATACCAAACATACGAGGTCAAGGAAATGTCCAGTCAGCAAAGCTCGCTGTCTCTTGAGATAAAACCAGCACGACACTCCCCGGTCGACCCGTCTTCGTCGTCCCCCACGCGTTCTCCCCGTCTCCTTCCCAATTCCTGCCACTCTCCCCTTGCTGGTCCTTCCTCGGCGAAATCGACCTGTCCAGATGGCGGTCAGCCAGTGTCCTGCCTGAGAGACAGGTCGGACGAGGAGCTCCAGGTCATCCAGCAAACTGCGGCGGGGTGCGTACGCAACTCACACCCTCGAATCCGGCTCATTTGCCTCTCTCAAGCTTTGCGGCCTGTCTTGCAGCTGATCACGCTGCTGTCCTGTACCCAGATGTTGACACGCCCTTCACGGACGTAGCCGACGTCGTCAACAGGCTCCTACCGTATCATGTATTCCAGCAACCGGACGAGGACCTCGGCCCACTTTTGAACACTAGGCGGTCAAAGGGAAAAGAAAAGGCGAGGCACCCCGAAATTCTGCAGGAGATACAAGGTGAATGCAGAGCAGCCCCCCTGAGTGGTCGAGCTTAACTTTGGACGCATTTAGATACCCGGTTTGCCCTGAGCTGCTACAAGCGACTCAAGAAGCTCGAAGACCGTCTGTATCGCACTAGAATCAAAGCAGGGACAGTGAGTAGATGCCGTTCATTTTATAGTCGGCCCTGTGCTTCTGCAAATTCGCAGCGTCCCTCGCCTGACGGGCAAGCATATGTTCTCGCGCAATCAATTCTAGAAGTTGAACGGTCTGAAACAACCGCAGTTAGCTCCGAGTTACGGAGTGCGAGGAACGAGCTCGATGCGATGCAGCGTGAAAAACGGGCGACATCCACGGCTACCTCCGCCCACCCAACTGTGACGACGTTCCGACCGACATACTACACTCAGACGACGACCCCTTCCCCGTACTACCGCACCTATTCTTATGCTTATACACATCCGTACAATACTGGTGTGCAGGGAGCCTCCACTTTCTATTCTGCACCCTTGGCTGTGCCTTCAGTGACTACTGGTGCTCCCAACTACACTCCATCAACAGGTCCGATACCAGTTCAACTACCCGTCACCTCCCTCTCGGCCTTGCACGCGCTCGGGATAGTGCCCATCCCGGCAGCATCTGTCCCGCCACCGGACCAACCTCAACCCGCCGCAGTACTCAAGGGGTCGACCTCGAATGGTACGATGTTGAGTTTGGAAATCAACGTTTCGCTGCTTCAATCGGCACAAATGAGTGGCTTGGCAATTTTGTTGAACTCCTTAATGTCGCGAAGCACTGTAGGAACAGGGCAAGCTAGTGCAGCTATCCCGACGAATCCCGGAACTGCTACTGGACCATCCCTTCAGAATGGCGTCTCGGTCGCTACGAATAGTGTAGCGATCACTACTCAGAAAGAAAAGAATGGTACTGGATGATAGACGTATTGATCACTTTGTTTCCACGAAACTCTAATCAAGATGAGATTTCTTAAATTTGGGTTTTGCTCAGGGAGGTTATCATGAGACACGCATGACGAGGTCAGTTTTTCTCGCACGTGGTTTGCTGAATGGGTGCTGGGTCACTAAAAAAACGATTGGGAGAGGTAATAACTCCCAAGGCACCAATTCTAAAGATGCTTTCTGACCCGTTCCTGGTGGTGTCACTAAGGGAATTGTCGACTATTTTAACTCTGGAGCCCAGTCGTCCACTTTCACCAGGCAAGGAGACTCGCTGGAATGGGTTCGCGACAATGTATCATTTGATTGGTCCCGAACTGCGATTTGCCGAATGTGTGAGAAACTTTCTATAGGACCAGTTAGTCGATTCCTCAAGGCTTCAAGCGACTAATGATTTTATTCGTGTCCCGGAGTTCACTTCAGGTTGTATATGCCGCATCAAACCATTCTGCCATGACGTATGGGCATGGAACATCGTGGTAAGACATGAGCGGACTTTCCATTCTGTCCGGTACACGCGCAAGCTGTTCTTAGACTTCATATATATCTATATGAAGCCTGTTAATGACACACATATATATGTATTCTGCCAATAAAACATGTACTCGTGAAAATCAGACGTGGCGATCCTCGCTCTGAGTAAAACCAAGAATGGACTGGCTCTTGGAGCTTTTTATTGTCTCAGTTTGAGTGCCAAGTGCGCGGCCGTTCACAAGAGGGACGTCATGCAATTTTCCGTCGCAGTGGTTGAGACGAACCATTTGCACTCGATCGAACCGCCAAAGTCGAAGTGGTAATATTGTGCTACAACTGCCTTGGATTGGACCAAGGGAAAACAAGATGAGTATAGTATGTCTGTCTCTTGGTCGTGACGACGACGCCTAGACCTTGGACCGAGAAAGGGGGTTCCGAGAAATTCATAATTCACTGCATGGATGGAGTGGGGGAGAGTGCGAACGAAACGAGGCTTAACGTCGTCCACCACCATGCACGATACAAAACGCCCCAGCCTTCCTCTTTGATGATTGTTTTCGCACAGTCAACCATACCTGTGTAACGTTTCTGATCGGTCCTCAAGCTAACAGACGTGAGTTCAGTGAGCGGTCCCGTGAATGATCGTGAAGGAGTACCTGATGACGTCCTCGTTAATTCCAGCATACTCTGGTGTTTCCTCTGCATTTATTTCTTCCTGAGAGATAGCGTTGAGTCCATCGTTTCGTTGGATGGAGAGTCTGAGTGCGATGACTTCAAGAGGGGTGAGAACGACAGTACTGCTTAGAGCAACGAGGATAAATATGGCCAGCCTGACGGGTGTTCCTTCATTGAACAAGGGCTGTGGTTGCATAAGCTCAGGGATGAGCAAACGTTTGACCGTGCCCAGACCGAACATGATGTATACAGCATGCGAAACTTGGGCCACAAAGAGGCCAGGCGTCAAGTACAGGATCCACGGACGCCGTCGTTCTTCAGGTGTCAACAGAGCACGAAGAGAATGACTAATATTAAAGTAAGGTAACTTGTAGGGCGTCGTGATCGTTCTATCGCATCGTGAGATCCGCGATTAGCACTCTGAAGTATACGACCTACCTGTTGAATATGATGGAACAAGGGAGGTAGGCCAGCGGGAACAACAACACGCTTGCCACCGTAACGCCGAACGGGTCGAGGTTTCCGACGAATATGAGGATACCAACGATGAACAGACAAAACAGATATAGAATTACAAGGACGGGGGTCAACAAAACTGTCGGCACTGATATACCGTTAATTAGCCCTCGTAACAAGCGCATCACGAAGAATGAAAGAGAGACGCACTTAATCCCCTGTAAAAGCCATTCCATCCCTGAGGTCATGAACTCATGACTGTACAACAACGTATCGGAGTAGCGAACGTACCTCGATTCTGTAGATCCTCGAGAACATGGCAAAGAGGGAGGTGATGACAGGGCCATCCGGTGGTTGCACACCTTCCTCGGGTTCGAGGCGAAGGCCTCTGGGACTGTAGTGAGCCCTATATCTGATGAGTGCTCCTGCAAATGGCACGACGGCCGCCAAGAAAAGTGCGATCGTCGCTATCGCTATGGCGAACCAAAGTATTAGGGCAGGAGTCATAGGGAGAAACATGGCGGTCAAACGGTTGCGCCGTTACTACCCAGGTGAACTCTTAAAGTATCGCACGGGGCAGTGTGCGACAAACGCGGTAAAAAATGACCGAAGTAGTTTATCCGCCCACGCCCTACTACGTGGTATTCCCAGGTGTTGATATGGCATACGTACATGACCATAGGAAAGATATCTTGGCGGCTAGTTGTATAACCGTGAGACCAAGGACTAGTAGTTGAGCCAAAGATTTAGGATTTGTGTTCGTGTCTTCCATGAAATTGAAGGTTCTTGCCCACCCAAAACAGTGTATATAGAGTGGAATTACAATAAGAGTTGGTTAAACACCAGCGCAGATCGATTGCGTGGACAATTACTAACTCGAGCTCTTCAATGTAGGCTTGATCATTCTAAAATATATGCATTCGAAGCTGAGCTCAAAGCAATAAGGCGAAGACGCACGTACCTTGAGCTTGATCCTTGGGCTAGTGCGTGGCAGCACATAGCCCGGTTTACCCTCATAGTGAGCGGTCTATTTGGCAAGTGCCCCTGTAAAAACGGCACCATGTTCATTAGTAAACTGACATCAAGCTGAACGAAAGTGGAACGGTTGAGAGTTGAAACTGAAATTTGCAACATGAGCATCGCCAGCTAGGATTCTTAAACAAGTACAACTGCGGATGAAAAACGGCGGATGCAAATTTCCTGTGCTTTGACAAAAGGAGCTTGGAACACGAGACACGTGAGGTATAGGAAGCTGTAGGTTATCTATTCACTGGAACAAAGACATTGCATTGCCCGTCGGATTGTTGCATCACCTATTAAGAAAATGCGCCGGTGAGACAGCCCATCATTGTCAGCCACCAGGCACGATACAAAGCACTCCAACCCTCCTCCTCGATGATCCTCTTTGCGCAGTCGACCAAACCAACGTAAGGTTCCCGCTCAATTCTTAGACTTTCAGAGATGAAGTTTAGTATATGTTGACTCGACAAACCTCAAGAACGCACCCAATAACGTCTTCCTCAGCTCCAGCATATTCCACTGCTTCCACTGCATCGCCTTCTTCTTCCTGAGAGATCGAGTTGAATTCGGGTGCGGCATGGTTTCGTTGTATTGCAAGCCTAATGGCAATGACTTCAAGAGGAGTAAGGATAATTGTGCTAGCCAGCACCAGAACAAAGAATATGGCTGCTCTGATTGAGAAGATGTTTTCAGCAAGAGTAGATCCTCCAAAACTGGGGAGAAGTAGGTTTCGGACTGTCCGCAGTCCAAGAACGACATAACCGATATGTGAGACCTGCGCAGCAAGGAGGCCAGGTGTTAGGTACAGGACCCAGGGGCGTCGACGTTCCGTGGGTGTCAACAAAACACGGAGGGAATACATCACACCGAGGTAAGGTAACTTGTGCGGTGTAGTGATCGCCCTGTCGTGTTATTAGCTTCTATATATACGAAACTGACCGCGATGCACGTCTTACCTGTCTGTTATGATCGTTTGAGGCAAAGAGATCAACATGGCGAACAAACTATAACTGAGGGTTCCGAGGATGCCAGTCGAGGGAGTGCTGTACTTCCCATGATGAAGATTACTGTCGCTCAAGAAGAGTAACAGAAACAAGGCGAGGATGGAAGTAGACAAGAGTGTTGGCACTAGCGCAGCGTCAAAAATCTTGCGCGGGCGTCAAGAATAGAACGTACTCAGTCCCTTGTACATGCCTTGCCATCCCTAGACGTTCGAGAATTCAACGTGCCAGAGTACGAGGTAGGACGACAAACGCACTTCGACTCTGTAGACTCTGATCATCATGGCGAATATAGAAGTAATGGCTGGACCAGTGTGGGGTTGTACACCTCCTTCTGAATCAAGCTGGAGGCCTTTAGGATTGTAGTGAGCCCTAAACCTGACGATTGCGCCAGTGACAGGTACTAGGATCGCCAACGAGACTGCGAGCGAGGCTACAAACGAAAGTATAGTGAGTGTGAGCATGTTGTCTCGAGCGGTGAGCAAGACTCAGCCGCAGCTGGCCCTAGCCCTTTTTACCATTTCGAGTGTCGCGGCAAATGCCTTGGCGGGGTAACTGCCGAAATTGTTGCCACGCCCCTCTTGAACTCGAACCACCACCATCCCCTCGTTACCCCGACCTGCCACCCTTTATTTTTTTTTCTCGTTATTTTTATTTTTTTCCGAATGAAACTGTCTCGGTTTCGTTGAGTATCAAGGTCGGATCTATCATGTTATCACCATACTGTAACGTCCAGCGTTTAGAAAATCGGATTGCTGCAAGTTTGTGAATATGGCCTTTTTGGTGTTCAATTACCATTTTTTTAAACCCCTTTATTGGTTCAACAAAAAAAAAAATAACCGTCTGGCTGGCTTTTGCGATCCCTGCAGCTTCCATGGTGTAAGATGTTCTCTGGTTGAAGAAATCACTCAAACTATCTCGTTTTAACCCGCCTTTCTCGTCACCGACATGTTAAATTATCTCAAGGGTCCACGATAGGAAATCAGGCTCCGAGGCTTCTGGTTTTTGGCTGCACATTTCTGTTGGTTGTTTTCCAGCGAGCGTTCGAGCGCGGAAACACTCGAGTGCGCGTTCCTGATTGCGCGTTATGACTCAACTTATGACTGATGTTTTATTATCAACACCAAGGTATCGCTGCGTAAACATAATTATTCTTCCTGATGGTACTGTCTCGATTTTTTGCTGAATATCTGTATGCCTCGTGGGCCCCGTCTTCACCCACATCCTCACGTCGTATGTTTTCTTTAGCCCATGGTTACTGATCGTTTTGACAGCGCGTCGATTTGCAATGTGCTCGTTATTGGCCATATTCACCCAGTTGGAACCCACTGGTGATGACTTTTCGTATGGGTGCATTATCCGACGCGGTTGTCATCTACTTCACCCTTCCCCATGTCTTTGGTCACTCGCGTCAAACCGCTGGCCCCTGTCTCGGTTGTCTCTCGCTCAAGTCTTGCACATCGCTTTACCTTCTGTCTCTTCTCCATGCCGAGCTCTCTACCGCCGTTCTCACACAACCTGCGCTCTCTCTTTGGACGACTGCACACGGAGAATGTGAACGACAAGCGCACGTACTCGCCATGACCCTCATTACCACGATTATTCCTTGTACACAGTAGAATAGCGAAATACAGTTTTCCTTTTGCCACACTGCATTGACTCTCCGACGTTGGAGTGTTGTGACCTCGTCTTCCTCCCTTTTACCACAAGGCGGCGGTCACTTTCCTCGTTGTTTGGTGTAGCACTCTCCTCCCTCTCTCTCTTTCTTCCATGGAGGGCGACGTCGAGACCAGCAGAGTCTGTCCCCCCACCCGTCTATCTTGTCTCGTCTTCTCACAAAGCGCCCACAGAAAGCTACCCTTGATAGACTCAGATTTCGCAAAACGGCACGTCAAGATACCTTGGACTATGACTCATCGCGTTCCGTTCATTCAAATGACCCCGCTCTCTTGTTCACCGCACCGCCAGCCCAGTCCAGAGATGCCTCCACGCCTGTGCGCTACCATCCTCCTAGCACCCCCTCGTCCGGTCACGGCATCGTCCTCGTCCCCAATTCCAGCCCCATCGCTCCGGAGACTCATCAACAGTTTTATCAGCCACAGAATGTACACGACACGCTCCCAATGGCCGGGCCAAGTCATCACAACGCGTGGAGCCAACCGGCTCAGTCTCACTACCCTGACCCCCTCCTGGCCCCGAGCGGGTTTGTGAACGGTGGTAGGGCAGTTTACGCGTCGTTTACGCGCAGTCATGCCGGTGATCCACGAAGGTTGTCCGACGTTGACGGCTACGCGGACGACGGTCCTCCCAGAAAGCGCATCAACCGGGGTAGTCCCGCCGACTCATTACCCATCCTAAATACCATTTCCCCCGCCTCTCCAGAGATCCAGCGTTTAGGTCAGAGGCGTAAAATGAACGTGAGCTTGGGTGGAATGTCGACGTCTTCCGATGATTCCATGCCAGACATTCGCCATTCCCTAGAGACCTCGACTACCGGTACGTCCCGCATCCTACGGGGACAACGTCCTGGCTCTTCCGAGCCCATAGAACCTCGGGACCCGACTCAAAACAAGGATGCTTTTGCCGTGTTTAGGATCTCCAACATCGAGCGCGATGTTCACCTCTTACAGGCCGCATGGGCACAGGCCGGCGGAGACGAGAAAAAGGCGACTGTTCTCTTGAACGATCCCTCATGGAAGCCCCCTCCTTCGCCAAAGCTCAATGCCGTCTCAGATCCGCCCGTCGAAACTGGCAGGGTCGCAGAGTTCGACGAGGCTACCAAAGCCAATCGCGCTGCGCTAAGGGAAAAGGCCAAGAAGTCGTCGATCTACGCAAACAGAGCTGTGCTAGATACCAATCACCCTACCCCCACGTCCGTCGTTTCGCCCTCATCGATCCCCATGGTTGCATCACCGATATCTCCCTCTATACCGCTTGTCCTCCCACGACGCGGACGTGCTAATAAAGTCGTCTTGTCCGAATCGGATCAATCCGAAAGCGAGGGCGAGGGCAATTCTTCCCAGAGTCCGTCCGTGAGCAACACTGTACTCAGAGCGTTGGACTTTCTTAACGAGTCAAACACCGATGGCCTGCAAGAACTGACTGGTACGGTCCTTGAAATACTATCACGGTCGTAGTTGCTGAGTTTTCTACAGGTTGTAGTTCAGACCAGGCTGACAAAATCATTTCCTTTAGACCGTTCACTTCCGTAGACGATGTCAATGTCAAGTTGGGTCAGGGAAGGAAGAAGGCGGGCCCCGCTGGCATCAGCCCTCGTCTTTTTGAAGACTGTCAGAGGGTACTTGGCGGGTATGGTGCTGTCGACAATGTTCTCGAGAAATGTGAGCGCATAGGGGCGACCCTTCGTGCTGCGATTGCGTCATGGTCGACGGACACTGCCAACGACAAGGGCAAGGGCAGAGAAGATGTGACGCCTGACGCGACCGACGAAGTCGAGGAAGGTTCGCTGAGCCTAAACTCTGTCAACTCAACGTCGAAGGAGTATTTTTCGGAGCAGCCCGCAATGTTGAACCCAGAGATAACTTTGAAGGACTATCAATTGCTAGGCATCAACTGGTTATATCTGCTCTATAAAAAGGAGTACAGCTGTATACTCGCTGATGAGATGGGTGAGTAAGTTTGGTGATCCCACGACCAGCCTTTGAATGCCGTATGCCAGGACTCGGTAAAACTATCCAGGTCATCAGCTTTTTCGCTCATCTCAAGGAACGAGGAAACGTCGGACCACATCTTGTCATCGTGCCGTATGTTTCTATGGGGATGCTATCGTGTGTCTGATGACCCATACTCCATACTACAGATCATCGACGCTTGAAAACTGGTGTAGGGAATTCGCCCGTTTCGTGCCTTCGATATCGATTCAGACGTACTATGCTGGCAAAGAAGATCGGCCGGCTTTGCGCCAAACGCTCATTGATACTCAACGTCGCCGTGGGAAGGGTGAGGGTGGATGGGAAGTGCTTGTCACGACGTACAATCTTGCGCAGGGAGATGAAAAGGACCGCAAATTTTTCCGAAGGATAGAGTGGGATGTGAGTATATCATTTCCACCAGCAGAACTGACTACACGTTCACATCTTTCTAGTGCATCGTCTTTGACGAGGGCCATGTACTGAAGAACTTCCAATCTCAACGTTACCAAGCGCTGTTGAAGTTCGAGGCCAGATGGCGTCTGCTTTTAACTGGAACGCCGTTGCAAAACAATCTGCAGGAACTTGTGGTACGGAGCAGCTGATATGACGCGTGTGTGTCTCATGTGCCTACAGTCATTGCTCAACTTTATTCTTCCGAACCTTCTTGGAGAGACTATGGACTCGTTGCGGGCTATTTTCAGAACCAAGGGAGATGCCAAGGTGGCTTTGCTTTCGCAAGAGCGAATATCGCGGGCAAAGAAGATGATGACCCCGTTTGTTCTCCGGAGACGGAAAGACCAAGTGGGTGTTGAATATTAACGCGGATTGCAGAGCTCACTTTTTTCCAGGTACTCAAGGATCTTCCCCAAAAAACGGAGCGGATAGAGTGGTGTGAGATGAACGGAGCGCAGCGGTCGATCTATAGCGATGCTCTACAACGGTCAAGGAAGACGATCCTGGAGGAATCCAATACGCCCAGCACGTCTGGCACGTGCACGCCAAACGGTGCTGTCGAAAGTGGGAAAAAGAAGTCTGGAAAACCGCCACGGCCCAAGGACAAGTACGCTGAGAACAGTTCAAACGTGCTGATGGAACTGCGAAAGGCAGCGTCGCACCCGATGCTCTTTAGAAAGCTGTACACAAATCAGATCCTGACATCGATTACGAAAGCTCTGCTGAAAGAACCGGAGTTTAAGAAACGTGGAGCGGTGTTCGGCTATGTCAAGGAAGACATGGAGGTCATGACGGATGCGGAGTTGCAGTACTTTTGTCAAGGCTACAAGGTGTGTGTTGAGCGTGTGTGATTTCGTCGTATCGGTGACCGGTGACAAGTCGACGCGAAAGTATGTTCAAGAGGAGACGTGTTTCCTCGAGGCAGGCAAGGTGACGGTGTTGTTACGACTTTTGGACGACTACGCGAAGCAACGGCGGAAGGTTTTGATTTTCTCTCAGGCGAGTGGACCTCGTTGGAAAGAGGACGTGCGACTGATCCGAGAACGAAGCAGTTTACGCAAGTTTTGGATATCCTGCAAGCCGTGTTGAAGCAAAAGAACGTCAAGTATTTGCTGTTGACGGGTTCGACGGCCGTGGACGTGAGGCAGTCGCTCGTCGACGAGTTTACAGAGGACGAGAGCATCCCCGTCTTCCTGCTTTCCACGAAAGCGGGTGGAATGGGAATCAATCTGACCGCAGCGAGCGTGGTGATCATGTGAGTCGCTGGTGGATGGCGACGAACTGGGCTGACGAACTGGCAAGGTTCGACCAGGATTTCAACCCGCACAATGACCGGCAAGCGCAAGACCGGGCATACCGAATAGGGCAGAAACGAGATGTTGACGTGGTCAAGCTGATAACGCGGGGGACGATCGAGGAGGACATGTTGCGGTTAGGCGAGACCAAGCTGGCGCTGGACGAGGCGGTCGCGGGGGACGCGGAAGAGATGAATGGAGAAAAGAACGAGAGCAAGCGGGAGAGGGAGATGAAGACGTCGCTGATGAGCGTGCTCAGGAAACAGCTGGAACAACGGGAGTCGGGGTCACTATTAACATGAGGAGGCGTGTAGCGGTACATGCTGATAATTCTACGAAAAGACGGACAAACCACGGACGAGGCGATCGACGCTGGCCCGAAAGTAGTCGTTGTCGATGCCCTGCTCGCGAGAGTCCATCGGAACGAGCGGGTTTCTGACCACAAAGTCGACAAACGGACCGCTGTAGATCTGTCTGAGCACGAAGCGGAGACCGTCGGTGGACGGGTCGGTGAGACAGACGAATTTGTAGCCGGACATGGTCTCGTACAGGTGCAGTCTGTACGCGGACGTGCGATAGCTCGTGAACTGCTCGTCTCTGCAAATCTGCTTGAGATCGTGCTCGAGGACGGGAACGGGAACGAGACGACCTTGTCGACAGTTTCTTGATCATGCTCCGCAGCGACAGGATGACGCCGTAGACGAGCTTCGCCTCCTCGTCGAACGGGAGCGCGCTCGACTTTTTCGGCGCAGCATCCGGTTGCTGCTGTGGGGGCGCTGCGTCCTGACCGACCGCGACGACGACGCCCGACGTGGAGGAGAGCGTGTTGCGGGGACTGGTCACGGACGACTCTGTGGTCGACGTGTCGGCGACGTGTGGCGCGACGGCGCGGGAGACGGCGGCGAGCAAACCGCCGTCGCTTGCGGGTCTCGGCGGACGCGTGCGATGCCAGTCCTGATAGTAGACGCAGTTGCAGTGTCTGTCGTCGGTCTGAGCGGCGTCGTCCTGTTCGAGAAACGGATCTGACCTGTCGAACACGTAGAGACTGTACACCGTCATGATGTCGCAAGGAAAGCGCTCGCTCAGGCGTCGCGAAAACGGTCAGTCGCTCTCCGACGACGACGACGACGACGGCGACGACGCACGACGCACGACTGACCCGCCCCGACAGCCGCGTTCGTCCATAACCCGCACGCGACGCTCCCCAGCACCGCCGATCTCTCCCTCCCGCTTCAGATCCCCGCCAACACCTTTCCACGCCCGCTCCCCCCGTGTCTGCCCCGCTCCCTTCTCTTGCCGCCCTCTCGCCCGCCCCCGTCCGTCCCGGCCTCGTCCACCGCCGGTCTCTTCTCCCTCTCTCTCCGGGGCGTCCGCCGCACTCTCCGCGCCCGCCCCTCCGCCCCGTACCTCGTCCGTGCGATCGAGACCCATCTCGCGACGTGGCTCTCCGGCGGAACCTACCTGAACCCAGACCAGTCGGCGAGCGCCTTTTGCTTTCCCGGAGACCCCGTCGGGGACAGGGACGACATCAGGGAAGTCTCCAGGCAGGCCGCCCAACTCGTCTGGATCGTCAGGCCAGCGTCCGACGGCGGATTCGAGCGATACGTCGTCCACTGCGTTGCGAGGTGGTACGGCCTCGTCAGTTTCAGTCCGTATTCTGCCTGGCGCCCTCACCGCTCGCTGACCGCCCTTCAGGCAGGGAAACGGACGGCCGCCGTCTCACGTATCTCCTCCGTCCGAACGTGTCCCGTCCGGATCCCCGTACCGAAACCGCTCTCGATACGCCCCCAGCGACCGACGCGTCCGACTTCCATGCCTCGGACGTGCACTCGACAGACAACTCGGACGCGGACTCATTCGCGGGCGATCAGGTTCGCGCGCTCTCCGACATTGACGAATCCCGTCCCGCTTCTCCGCTCTCCCTCCCCGATGTGGAGGTAGAGCCGGAGAAGAGCGTGGACGAACGCGGGTTTGTCGCATCCATGGAATCCCTCTCTCTTTCCGCGTCCGCTGACGACCTCCTGGTGCCGTCTGCTCCCCGCGCGCGTGCAGACCGCCACTTTTTGCGCACAGTGTATCCTCGCTCGACTTCTTCTCCCTCTCCAGCTCGTGGACCCCTCCATCGTTTACCCACCGCCCGCAAGCCAGGTCACAGGTCGCGGAAAGCGAAGGGTAACAACAAGGTGCTTGCAGGTGCCATCGGGAACAAAGGATCGTTTTATGATTACCTTTTTTTCGTGAACGATCAATGAGCTTTCATATATCGAGTCGTGTACGGCGTTGCACTCCAGCTGCAACTTGAATCTATGTACTGTATGTATGTATGACACATGACTAGACGATCATCGTCCTTTTATTGCGTAAAGATCCTAGTCAATAGATATAGCGTCGATCCTCCTAAGCGCTGTCGATCAACGTCAGTCGGTGCTGGCGACAGTGCAAAACAGCGTACCACCATGTTGGTTATCGCAGCAAATGCGAGGATAAACGTCAGGTACCCCTTGGTCCGTGACGCACCTGCGTCTGAACCGAACGCGCTCGAAGAATTCGACCCCGAGAGGATGAGCAACAGAAGCACGCCCTAAAGAACGCTCTCGAGCAGCCCCTCGCCGAAATCAATATCGCGCTCACGTTTGACAACACCCACGTCAACAGCACGTTAGTTCGCACGTTGGCATAATAGTCCATCGCGGCCTGCTCCTTTTCCCGGTCGCTCATCGTCTTGACCGTCTTGGCCTTCTTCTCCAGCTTGTTCTTGCCGTTCGTAGCCTCGGGAAACTTGGCCGCACGCAGCGCATCCAGGGCTTCCTCGTAGATCCCGTTCACGTCCGCCGCCTCTGCGAGCATCTTGATGTCCACTTGCGAATACGAGTCCTGCACGGCAGCTCCGAGATCCGCATTGGGAATCGCGTCTTGTTTCGTTCCCCACGAAATCTACCAGAAAAAAAAAACGTCAGCGTGACATAGACAGACCGAGCAGAGAACAAACATCGTTCAAATTCGAAAAGGCATATCTGGCGTGTATGCATCAGCACGACCTTTTTTTTTTTTACAGACGAAAGGTCTCACATGCTTAGGATACAAATGTACGTCGGACTTAGCAACAGGTATTGCACGAAACTCGTCACGAGGTGCCACGGATCGAACGCAAGCAGGCTACTCAATACGTAGACTGGGTAGCAAACATCAGCAAGCGTGCATCGGTGCAAAGAATACCTGCCTCCGTACGTGACGCCGACGCTCAACAGTACAAGACTGCCCCCCGCCTGCGAGGCAGCCGCTATCCCACAAAGCACGGACGCAATGATCAGGTAGACCATCAAGACCGCTAGAAAAATACACGCAAGCTTGTATTTCATATGAGCACTGCGATCGATCAGTCGAGTTGTCGGGGCCGAAGATGGCGACGCACGCTCTCGGTTTGTTTCCCATAGACATGAGAAAGCAGGCAATGATGATTGACGCTAGGAAATACTTCAAGGCATCAGAACGTGGTTCGTCGAATGATAAAAAAAAGTTACTTGGACGATGGCATTGAAGTATCGTATGTCGGTCAATCCAAACGACTGATCCTCCAAGGATGAACTCAGCACGACCTGTTCCCCCGTTTCGTCAGCGTGACCACCCGCACGCATATACCAGGCTGCTCACAAAGAAAAGATAAAAGTTGCCCTAGAAAATAATCCGCTCAGGTCCGGAGCTCAAATATCGAAACAAACTCACGATCCCAAACCAGGAAAACACCATATTGATGCAGTTGTACACCGTTTCTACAAGCAGCGTCACCTTTCTCCACGGACTATGCCCACTACGCATGATTTGACCGACGTGCGCAATAGCGTACACCGCGGCAAA
Organism: Heimioporus punctisporus; assembly: GCA_038094715.1. Lineage (NCBI taxonomy): Eukaryota > Fungi > Basidiomycota > Agaricomycetes > Boletales > Boletaceae > Heimioporus > Heimioporus punctisporus. The sequence goes on along the minus strand of JBBPUN010000105.1, from coordinate 24 downwards.
GAAGGACCCGTTCAACCACCGCCG
>JBBPUN010000104.1:0-24270 GCA_038094715.1 Heimioporus punctisporus | reverse complement strand
TGAGTTTCCGAGTTGGATCGGTCAGTGTAATCAGTCTAAGCAGAAGAAAAGAAGGGTCAAAATGGTATGCAGACGTTCCAAGAAGTAAGATCAGAGGTCTCATATATTAAAAATGGTGGAATATAACCGTAGAGCCACTATGTGCTCTACAACAGGTTGGATCGACGTTACTTTGTATTTTCGGCACATTTTCTTCCTTATTTTTCCATTACCTTCATTTTTGCCTCAGTTGAGCTCACTCGGCAACTCGAAGTTTTGTAGTGTCGGTCCGATTATAATCGGCCGACAGTTTGTTGACAGGTAGATTTCCGATCTTATCCCCTACCTCGTCTCTTCCTTGGACCCTATTCACTTTTGTTTCGCCAATACACTCAATATACAGTCTGGGGTGTGCCCTGGACTATAAGTCTGTATTCTGCAGAACAATAATCATCTTTCGCATCCCCTTTGCACTATGGCCCTCTGGGAGTCAACCCCGGCCCTCCGTCCTTTGTGAAATATTACTGAAGCCTCTCCGTCGTCGTCAATAACATCCCTGGCATCCATCTCCGCCAGTCAGGCATGGCCAGCAACTTATTCATCCTCTCGACCTTTCTCAACTCGTCACTCGGCCCAGTGGGCGCCAATTATCGTCACTGCAAGCATCGGCCTTAGGCAACTTGCACCATCGTCTTACCTATCATCTATCCAGCAGGTCACGGCCCTCGGCAACCCACCTCATCGTTATCTACCGCCCTCGTCATCTATCTGGCAGGTCACGGCCTTTGGCAACCTGCCTCATCATTAGCTACCGCCTTCGTCGACCATCGGGCAAGTCACGGCCTTTGGCAACTTGTCACGTCGTCGTTTCTGTTCAACTTCCCTCTGTCGGACCAGTCTCGGCTTTCAGCCACTAGTCCCTTCGTCTCCTTTACTCTTTATTGGACTAAAGGCTGTCAAGTATAGTTCCTTTCTTGACTCTACTAAGGTCTACTCGTTACAGGGTCCCTTGGGAGAACAAATCACGTTCCCCTTTTCACAACTACACTACAGGAGGTAGGGACTAACCATCTCAGCCTCTTCAAGTATTCTTCAGCGTGCCATCTCCCTTTCTTGTCCAAGCATTCATCCAGTTATCAGCAGGCACCTGTATGCTTGTCATCCAATACTCGCCATAGGGATGGGCATGTGCACCATACTGGTCGGAGTCAAGTGGGTCTGCACCATCTTCAAGCCCATCTTTTGATTCAAGCTGACCACATTCTTGGATCTCTTCTAGCTACCCTATACCCATTTCATCTTTGGTATCATTTCAGGCTCTTGGCAGTATCATTTATGAGCATGAGATACTTTAGGACCCTTTAGCACCTTGTCTTCTTCTTGGAGCTTGCCCTTGTTTCCACAATGCCGATGCAACTGCCAAGCAGCCGCATCAAATAGATTGTATGTGTATATCCACAGTCCCATCGTGTGTTTCTGATCTTTTTTCAGTCCTTCAAATGTTCCCCAGAAGATTATGTCATCATCCTCAATTGGATCATGTTCACTTTGGTGTATCTGCTCAATGAACACAGTATCAATACAACTCTGAATGAGGATGGCATGTGGGATCTCAGTTCAACACCCTGGTCTCATGCTGTTTTTACCAAGTTTGGTATTTTCAAGTGAGCCTGCTTTTATATCCAGAACCATTATCTTTGAAGCAACCCTACAACCACTTAAGGCTATAGGCCACTCACTTAGAATTGTTGTAGAGAAACTAGGAGATCAGTGTTCTGCTGAGTCCATTGGTTGTAGAGGGAAAACTGAAGAGGATGAACTGAGGTCCTCTTGGCTGGCTCTTGGGCCTTTATATACTACTTGTATGTTTGTACATGTTTGATATCTAATATTACTATATAAGTCCATGCCCTTAGCCCTAGAGATAAGGCTGAGTCAGGTGGAGTCTGTGTGAGTCAGAAAGAAGCAATGGGGATTAAGAATGCTGTACCACAGCCTTAAGAAGAGCAGAAGTTAAGAAGGCTGTGAGCAGTAATGAAAGATAAGAGAAATGAGGCATGGTAATTAAAAGGGTGAGGCCATCATGCGTCTAGCATGTGGTCTAGAATAGAAGAAGCAGAAATGAAAAGAAGTGAGTCAAGGTGGAAATAGAAAGAAAACATGTGTTGTGAGTCTAGATCATGATCGTGTGATAGTCACGTGATGTGTTAGTCAGCACTTGTTGGCTTTCATAGCGTAGAGGTTAGATGTTGTCATAGAAAGTCGGGAAAAATGATAGAAATATCTGAAAAGATAGGGCATGAATATGGGTTTCGTAACAATCTTCATCTCCTCCTAGGGGAGCATCTCTTTTTCATCACCTGTTTTGGGGAAACTCTTTGGACATTGCAAGTATTTTATTTTCCTATCCTTGTATCTCTCTGCTGACCATTGTTCTCCACTGCTGACTTTCTACTGACATTTGTTAATGTCATACATATTTGCCTACATTTTTCCTCTTTTCCTCAAGTAAGTCACTCTCACATGAAATCAGAACATTTGAGTTTGATTGAATTTCAACCTTTAAATTCATGCTCAATTCCATTAAACCAGAGGTGACCAAGTAACAATGTTCACAGGCCTACATTTACAGTGAGGTGCAAAACTATTGCAATGTCTAACCCCAAACCAGGGCGCAAAGCACCCTGCAACAACCTGTGGGAACTTTGCTTAGCTTTGGTGGGGACAAATATAGTACAAACACTTGGCTACAACATTGTCCCCAGAGTCATGTGATTTGGTTCACACACTCCCAAGATACATCCATTTCAAAACAGCAATACCATTGCAATAGTTTTGCACCTTATGATATCATAGGTATATTAATACTTGGTATACCCTCCCTTTGCCTTGATTATTGCCTGGATCCTTCTAGGCATGCTCTCTATCAACTTCTGACACTCCTCAGCTGGTATTCCCTCCCAAACAATCTGAACACTCTCCCACAGTTCATGAATCCCCTTAGGAGAGGATTTATAATCTGCTAGCCTCCTTTTAAGTTTAGGTCAGGAGACTGTGCAGGCCATACCATGGTATGGAAATCTTGCTCCTGGAGCCAATCCTTCACCTTATTACATGTATGCTTGGGGTCATTGTCCTGCTAAAAGATGGTGTTAGGAGGATGAAGACCATAAAACTGCAAAGAATTTAGCAGTTCATCCTTCAAAATCTGAAGGTAAAGGTCTCCATCCATCCTACCATCAATCTTGGTAGCATAGCCAACTCCCTGCCAAGTCATATACCCCCACATCATCAGAGAACCTCCTCCAAACTTGACTGTACCTTTCACCAGCCTATCACTAAGTCTTTCCCCTGCCTTTTTCCACACCTACTTGCATTCATCTGACCCTAGGTGATTGATTTTGGTCTCATCTGACCATACTACCCTTTTCCAGTCCTCCAGAGTCCAGTCCTTATGAGCATATGCAAAGTCCAAGTGTTCCTTGCAATTCTTGGCAGAAAGAAAAGGCCATTCAGACTTGACCATAGCTTTCATACCAGTCTTCTTCAAGTGTCTATGCATTGTGGAGGCAGAGAGGGGGTGGTTGACTATATTGGTGAGTGCTTTGGTCACCTGAACAGCATTCTCTGCCTTCCTAGAGGAGATGAGATGAATAGCATGGTGGGCATTGACAGAGGAAAGTTTGGGCGGATGGCCTCCAGCAGCTTTCTGAAGCTCAGAACACTCCTTAGAGTGTATTCTAGATATGGTAGAGACATGAAGACCAGTGGCAGATGCAATAGAGTTGGCAGATTGACCAGCATCAAGCATGGAGAGAATGGTGTGTTTTTGAGTAGGAGAGATAGATCTCATAATGGTTATGGTTGGGAATAAAGATGTGTGTGAACTATTTTAAACTCAGACAGGGTCCTTGTATGTTTATCTTTGTTTATATGACCAAACATAACAATATAGCACTTGATTTCAGTATACTCAACAAAAGGTGCAAAACTATTGCAATAATATTGCAGTTTTGAAATGGATGTATCTTGGGAGTGTGTGAACTAAATTACATGATCCTGGGGACAATGTTGTAGCCAGTGTTTGTACTATATTTCTCCCCACCAAAGCTAAGCAAAGTTCCCACAGGTTGTTGCAGGGTGCTTCATGCCCTGGTTTGGGGTTAGATATTGCAATAGTTTTGGACCTCACTATATGCTTTTCTGGCATTTGCTTGCATATTACTAAGAGTAGTACATCCGTTCATTTCTAATGACTCCAGATCATGACCACTTCAAACTAGGCTGAAATGGAGACCCAACATCTCTAGTATACATATAGTGTTACGATATTCTTTCTTTCTTCGTCCATCTTCATCATTTCCTCATTAAAGCCCGTTTATCATCGACTTCTCGGCATGTATATTTCAGCCTATGAGTATTCACACCTTCTCGTTATCATAGGCTTCCCCCATATCTCTCTTATCATTGTCTGACTTCCTCTTTTATCCTTTTCTCTCGAACTTTCTACGGACAGCCTCCTCCGCAGCACAGTCTGTCATCTGTGCTTAGTATTTCCTTTCCTTCCCCTTCCATAGGATTCCACGCTTACGCGTCGCCTTCCTTAAATACCTGCTGCTCTGTATCGTAGTTCCCCATTCTCGATCTACGCAATCTAGCGTTATTCTTGAGTCACCTTCGTCTCTAAGTATCCCTAAGTCCCATCTCCGCTTCTTTGAAGCGTATAGTCCCATTAACCGTTCTTGGAACGTATAGATCTCCCTCTGGCTGAGTCGTACCTCTTCGTGAGTGTCCTGCCAGCAGGTCAGCCTTCGATCGATCCTCAAGAGTACGCTTCGCGTAACATATAGGACTCATGGCTCCATTTACAACAAGGCACTTAAGTGCAAGACTATTCAGGCATCATCGAAAAGGCAGAGGCAAAGGAGGATACAGATAAGAAGGCTGGTATGGCCTCTTCTGAGAATCCAATGCTAGACGATCACAAGGCCAGTGCTGACACCGGCAGAATTGTCAATTTGATGGTTGTAGACACAAAAAGAATGACTGCCATGGTGGCTGGAATGCATTTTATCTATGGAGGTGTGTTCATTCATGTATGTTGCCATCCAAAATCATCTATTAAAAATAGGCCCTTTGGAAATTGCCATTGCAACAGTATTTTTTGTGGTTGCCATATGCCAATACACTATGTAGGCCACTGTGCATTCTGCCTTTACTGGTTTCATCATCTTTTTATGTGATCAAATTGCCTTTAAATAGCTTTGTTATGAAGCATACCATTTGCACTCAAGGGGTTGTTTATGTGCCCCGTGATAAACCCATGGCTGTCTTGAACAAACTGATTAGTGCTTAAACTTGTCAAGTTTTTTTTCTTTTGAGGAACAATGAATTGATTGGGTAATGGATGCAAGAGGTGTCGAAATTGGTTGGATTGTTAAGAGTGCGTGCATATTTTTTTTTTTTGTACAACTGACTGCCAACGACAATGACTGTCTAGCCTGACTCAACTCGATCACATTTTCTGTCATCTGGGATTCAGCACCTATCCTTGTCTCACTCACTTTTTTCATGGCGTACGTTTACCAGGGCAGCAAGCTGACAATTTTGATCGCATTCACATTTATTGGATTGTTCAACATGTTTTGGTATGGTGTTTCACATTTATTCGTGTGCTTGCTTGTCTCCGACAGACATCCCTTCATGTAATCCTCACTTGGATTGTCCAAATCCCTCAGGCACCCTTTCTGCTTCTTATACAGGCTTTTTTATCCATACATTTTTCAAATAATGGATGTTGCTCTGAAACAAATTGAAAAATATCTCAAGGAAGAAGTGATGGAACAAGTGTCATCAATAAGGTATCTCAGTTTAGTTCCCTGATGGTGAATTGATGTTGGTCACCAATCTGACTGCAAGGGGCAAGTCAGCACTGTTGGCAAGTGTCCCTAGTAAATGATGTCTTTATTGGCATTATTGGGTGAAATGACAATGATGAGCAGAAAATTGGTCATGTCCAAGAGACCATCCAACATTGACAGCATGGAAACATGCACACATGTTTGTGTGCAGTGCCACCATGGTTGTGATACCAGTCTGTCAAGGATGATAGCTTGTTTGAATGTACATATGATGAAGAGAGATACAACGCTGTCATGGAATATCATGCTCTGAAACCTGATCTGGATATCTTGGAGGATGGAGATTTGACAGATATATAGTGGGGCTAGGTGGGATTTGTTTGCTTGGCTACTATGTGATGAATTGATCACCATTGTGTTTAAAGGTGTGAGAGTTTGTCTGGTGAACAAAAGGCTCTGTGAGCAGGCTGCTCATTTTTCTGTGATAGTGCTTATTGTTTGCTTAGCATTATTGCACTCACTCATGCTGTCTATGCTCACATGAAATATGTTATGAAACCCATATTCACACCCTATTTTTCCAGATATTTCTATCATTTTTCCAGACTTTCTATGACAACATCTAACCTCTATGATATGAAAGCCAACAAGTGCTGACTAACGCATCATGTGACTATGATCTAGACTCTCAACACGTATTTCCCTTTCTATTTCCACTTTGACTCATTCTTTTCATTTCCGCTTCTTCCATTCTAGACCTTCACATCCAGACCACATGCTAGACGCATGTTGACCTCACCTTTTTAATTACCACGCCTTGTTTCTCTTATCTTTCATTACTGCTCACAACCTCTTTCACTTCCGCTCTTCTTAAGGCTGTGGTACAGCATTCTTGATCTCCATTGCTTCTTTCTGACTCACACAGACTCAGCCTGACTCAGCCTTATCTCTAGGGCTAAGGGCATGGACTTATATAGTATTATTAAGTACCAAACATGTACAAACAGATGGTAGTATATAAAGGCCCAAGAGCCAGCCAAGAGGACCTCAGTTCGTCCTCTTTGGTTTTCCCTCTACAATCAGTGGACTCAGAGAACACAGATTTCCTTCTCTCTTCTCTTTTCTCTTTACAACAATCCTAAGTGAGTGGCCTATAGCCTTAAGTGGTTGTAGGGTTGCTTCAAAATATGTCTTGTTGGATGACCTTTTGGGCACTGTCATACATATTTTTTGCTAGTTGTGTGCTCTGTTGTTGACCTCCTGATCACTTTTCAGGATGCCATACTACCAGGTTCTTGTACAAAAGGCATTTGTATGGACTGCTTCTTTCTAATTGTACTGTTGTGAGGCACCTTTGTTACTAATTACACATGGATGATTTTTATGGATGTTGGATTCTTGTTATGCACCATATTGAGCTCGTGCTCCCCAGTGTTTATTACCTCATGCAAATGCTTGATAGACCCAAGGAATGATAAAGGATTTGTGCAGGTGTTTTGGACCAGATTGCCTAGGATGCCAAAGCAGATATAAAGCAAGAGGAAGCTGTAGACATGGGTGAGATGCCTATTGAGGAAGGACTGCCAAGGAACTGTCCAAGAAACCCAAAACATTTATTAAGGATGTGAGTGGTGGTGCTAATTGGTTGGTCAACAATTCATATCTGAAGGCTTTGTGAGTTGTGCTTTTGTCTGACATAAGGGTTGATATGATGAGCATGGTAGATTGTATTGGAGGTAGTAAATGTAACTAGATTGTGTCTCATCTCATGTCTGACTCCTCCTTATCCCCTATAATGTTAGGCAAGACAGCAATTTATAGGACATCTCCAGATACAACTAATCCCACAGTATGCCAGTACCCAACACAAAGCAGTGCCTGAGTTGACTGTGCTAGTAAATGGTTATGAATATGGCTGAGCAGTAGATGACTGTGACTAAACAATCACTCAATATCAATAGATGTAGCTATGTATAAAAACAATGTGTTAAATATTAACATTCACAAGCAAAAAAAAGGCTACTATATATGGTCAAATAGTCCAAGGCCATACATGAGAGGTATGGATAGATTGCCTGCTGTTCATACCACCATTTCAAGGGGTCACTAACATGCTTAAAATTGGAAATAAGGTATTGGTCAATCTTAGAGCTGAGGTTAGTTGATTTGAGAGAAGCAAGTGTAGCAAGGTTATTAAACATATTCTACCATAACAAAGGCATCAATCAGTGTACAGAACTAGTGATGCAACTCTGATAAACTGACACATATGCCTTTGAATATACATGTAAAATCAATTTATAATGGTAAAACATGAAAATTATATGCTGACAAAACAAACAATTTACATACTGAGGATGAGATCAAGGGGTTTGCTTGTTACATTCTGCTAAACTATTTCTCCATCAAGGTAACTAAAAATCAAATTATCAGCCAAATAAAGACAATTAAATTGTACATATGTACTTGCCTTCACAAGAGTGGTTCACTTTCAACCTCAAGACTCTGAGATCCTCCAATGTCACCAAGTCTAATCTCAAACATGCATGCCCTGCGCAGATTATCCAAGGATGGATCTTCAATCTTTTTCATATGTTCACATAAAGTCTTGGAATGGGCCATGATCCAAACTGTTTCCAAAATACTTAGCCCACTAACACTAGATGGTTTTTTGAATGCTGAGGCCTTGATGAGATAAAACATCACTATAAATAGTAAGAGTGATGCTATAAAAGCAATAATTATCTTGATTAAATGAGTACTTTAATTAGTAGTTTTGTATATATATTATGCTATACTCACTGGAGTCTCATTCAGCTACAAGGATTTTCATATTAGATCATATGTTGACAAACATAGTGGAAATGCTTACATTAAGTCTCCATGCAACAATCACCTGTGTAACCTGACTTTCTTCTATTTCTCTATCAAACCCTCCTTGGACTGATCCCAACTGCCCAGCTGATGTTGCAATATTTAGTTAAAATAGAAATTACTTTATAAGATAAACACACCAATCCAAATTAGAGCTGCCAATGTTTCTGCTATGCTTTGCTCTAATAGATCAGAAGTCAGGTTATAGAGACTATTGTTTTGGATTGTGTCTGATATACTATCAGTAATGAATTAGTTCATAAACTATGTGATTTTATGAGTAAGTTACAAAACATACTTGCTTGACATTGTACAAGCCATCAACATTCCATCTTCAGGACAGAATCCAAATAGAGTATTCATAAATATTTCATTAAGCTAAAATTTAATAACTAGTTAATTATCAAAAAAAGAAAAAAGAAAACCAATTACTAATGATGTCAAGTTCATAGACTGGTTGCTATTCATTTCTGGAGACCACATTTGCCAAAATTGTTGACTTTCCTGATTGGGATTTGAAGATAAATTTTCATATTGAAAATTCCAAGTTGTATTTATTGCTTCATATGATAGAGAACATGCTGTGAGATAAGCCATGATTGGAGACTCATTGCCTAATAAAAATTTGTATTATAATAAATATTAAACAAATAAAGAGAATTTACCTTCTGTAATATTAATGCCAGTATTCATGATGCTGTTTTCAACAGATTCATTTATGACAACATTGGTTGTAATTAGGAAAAACAGATATTCAGCACATAGTTGACATCCTTGTAAATGATCAAACTGAAAGTAAAATAAATATAGCAAACTTAAACAATAGAGAGAAAAAACCAACTGAAGATGGATATGGAAGATACTGAATTTTATTTGAAGAAATTGAAAATTTTTGTTGTTCATTTGTCTGAACTGATTAAGAGTTTTAACTATATTTATTTCCTTTTAGATTAGAAGTAACTTACAGCCAAGAGAAAAACTTTCAAATCCAAGATTATTGGAAAAATTTAAAGTTGGAGAGGCTTCAATGTTTGAAAATGATAGGTTTGACAACAGGCCACATGATGTTTGTATGGTAGTAGCATTGACAGTTGCATCAACATAGCTAAAATCAGTGGTATTCAAAATATCATAGAGAGTGCTCTCAAGTAAACCATATGTGGAGATATTTCCAAGTAAATTGTTTGGTGGTATGGTCTGAAATGGACCTGCCCAGCCTCCATTTTCAATAATTGTACTGTTGGGCCAGGTTACACTTGATTGGAGTGGAAAGACAGAAGTTTTGTTGAATGCTGCAAACTGCATGATGGTAGAGGAGGCAATATGGAGAACAGAAATACAAGCCAAGTAAATCACCACTCCCAAGATTGGAAAAATTGATGAAACTATTTTGGTTTGTTGCCATAATGAATAAATAGCAGCACCTATTCCTGTCCAAGCTTGAATTATATCATTCACAGTTGTCAAATAATGATTCTTTGTGATAAGAGCTGATACTGCAAGTTGTTGAGTGATGAATAGTAAACCAGCAGTGTATAACTAATGAAAAAATATCAATAGTATCTATTAAAATTATTTACAATATCTCTCACCACATAGAATGCTTGAAGGGATATGGACAAGATCATTGTTATCCAAGGATTATCCAAAAGCATTGTAATGGAATGTTCTGGATGATATTTTAAAAGTATGACCAATGCCACATGAAAAGCAAGCAGTATGCCATGGAGGATATAACACAGTGAATACAAAGAATGTGATTCTCATGTAGAATTAGTTATGGAACCAGACCAAATGTCTGACTAACATACTATTTTCAGAATAGTTTCTTCCATGGAAACTATCAGCCAATAAATCAGATTGAAGTTTTTTGTTGGTTGTATTTTCTTTGAATTGTAAATCAGCTATGCAAATATTGATTTTGATACCCTTGAGCCTTAGATGCTCAGGTGTAGAATCACTGCTTGTCTTCAAAGAGTAATGCAAAATTGTAGAACAAGCAGAAATCCACATAATTTCAAGGATATTTGAGGTTGCCATTGGTACTTGAAGACTCTTGGAAATTGAATCACAGACCATACAGATAGCTATGACCAAGAGTAGAATGGAGGAAATTAAGCCAATCACCACCTGTCATTGAAGTCAGTGATATTAATACAAGTATGAAATAGAACCTACTGGAATTGGATTGGCCTATCAATAAAATAAATTATATGGTTTTTCAGTGAATTAAACACAACATACATTTAATCTGAATTCAAGAATATAGGTTGTTAACAAGCTAGACCCAATACTTTGTGTAAACCCTCCATTTTCTATTCCAACTACTCCTGCTATGTATCAATTGCACTATCAATGCCACCGATATCTGAAAATTAATGGTTTCAAGTTACATACCCAACCATATAAATGAGGCTGCAGCTTGTGCAATAGCATTTTCCATTTCCCTCCTTCCAAGGTTTTTTAATGTTGCTAATTGCCCTGATGGGGGAGCAATGGAAGAAATCCATGATATATTTAGCATATTGTTGATGTACCTTCAAAATCATCATCTTTTTGAAAAAAAGCAAATAAAATGAAAATATACACATCTGAATAGGTCATAAATGCACATTCTTTATCTCCAATAGATAAGTCCATTTCTTGGCAAAATAGATTTATCTCATGGAATGAGCTCTGAGCAACAACCAACTGTTTACAATAAAATTAATATAGGCATATTCAGAATCAAGTAAAAGAAAACTTCCACCCTGGGTCAGGTTTGTAATTAGACCTACATCCCATATATTCCATGTTTGAGAATCACTATCAGAGGCAAATGTTGGTACAATATCAGCTTTTCCATTTTGCATAGGCAAGTATGTGGTGGTTGGTATTGCATCTAGGGTGCATGCAATAAAGTATGATGTACTAGAAAGATTAGCACCAGATCCCATAAAATCAGCTGAAGGCCATTGTTAATATGATTTACAAGATTAAATCAAATGACTGACTTGTATTCCTCACTGATGTTATAACATCCAGTTTAAGAGCCTCTCCAGTCAAATTTCCTGCATCTACCTGGGTACTGACTTGATAGATCAAATGGTTGTTACATGTTAAACAACCCTGAAATGAATTCATAATATAATTAAAACTTTAAAAATACCTAGAGGACAGCAAAAAAACTCACAGAACCTCCAACCCAGATTGGGGACACCACATTTACAGGACCTAATATGCAATGCCTAACATGGCCAAGGGTATATAAATGCATCTCACCTGTAACTGACAACTTCACCTCTCCAAGCCCATTGATCTCAACCTCATAGACTAACTCCATTGGATACCAAGTGCCAACTGAAACATTTGAAAGCAAACCACAATTAGCAGTAACAGTGGTTGCATTCACAATAGCTCCAATATAGGATTGCTCAGCAGATGGGATATCATATAGAACACTCCCAGATAATCCATTGGCAGTTGCAAATAGAGGCCACAATGCTGTCAAGGGTGAAATAGTGTCCCAGTTAAGACTTGAGAGATTAACAGATGGAGATGGCCAAGTGACTGTTGTTGGAGCAATGTTTGTTATTGTGTTGTTGAATGCTTCAAATTGGATAACAGACGAAGAGATGATATGTAAACCCAATATGCAAGTAAGATATGCCAGGGTAAGAAGTATCACCAGAGGCGATGAAATAACCTTGGTTTGCTCCCATGGTGAGACTATTGCTGCACCGATGCCATTCCATGCACTGCAAATGTCATGTATGGAAGTTAGATTCTGCTGCTTGTTCATTAAAGCAAATATAGCGAGACGCTGGGTCACAAGCACAAGGATAGCAGTATATATCTTGCCGGAAGCGTCGTCAAATCGCATCTCACTAAGGTGATACAATTACATACGAGGTAAAATGCTTGGAGAAATGCCTTTAAGACAATTGGCGCAGTCGCATTGTCGACAGATACGGTGAACCGATGTTCTGGGTGTGTTGACAACAGACTAACAAGGATGATATGGATTAGGACGAGAGATGAATGAAGACCGTAACACCAATAGTGGAGAGCTGAAGTGCGAGAGCCTCTTGGCAGGTCCGGATTTCTGCCACCGAGAAGCCCTGTGTAATGTACATGATCACTGTCACTAACTTACTTAGCGGCGATGCGACAATAGTCTTACCTTCACTGGACGGGTCCACTTGAGAAACTGTCTCGGAGGCCATGTCTCCCTCCGTTAAGATTGATGAATGACCGCTGCAGTGATGCGGACCATAAACATCGTCAACCATGTCTGTAGATCCTCGTAGTAGTCAACGAATACTTGATGGAGAAAGAAAAGGGAGTGCGACGCAGAGCAAGTTGTTCACCCACGAACTTTACGTGCATCACCTGATGAGGGCCCTAGGGGACAATGCCGTCCGGCTTTCCGTACCATCCTGTGGGATGGCTAATTGCATCCGGCGATAGAATGGCACAGCGCTAAATACATCAACAGGTCCCAAGCGTCTCTCTTTTCCTTCGCACGCTGCAAATATTCCTTGTGTGACCCTCTGATACCGCCTCGGCCGAGGTACTCAGCCCCTGATGGCCGCCGAGGCTTGCATGACCACCCTGGGGGCGGAAATACACGTACCGCACTCACATTCGAACATAACGCAACAAACGCTAACGTCCGAAGAGGGAGCGGTGAGAACGATGACGATGCCCCTCCGAACGCAACGCAACGTTTGAAAACGTCCGAGCATGGTGGTGACGACCCCGGCGCAGCCACCACATGATAGGGGGTACTTACGGATGTAGATAACACGCGACCGAAGTGGAGAGTGGGCAAGAGGGAAAGGGAGCAGACGATGACGACGACGACGACCGCGTGATCACCGCGCTGTCGTTGCATTCATTGCAATGCGAAAGCGATGGTGATGATGAGGACGAGGACAATGGATCTATGTGAGTGTGGGATGAGAGAAAGGGGGGCAAATGAACGAGACAATGACAACGATCGCACGATAACTCCGCTGTTGTCGTCATCGTCACCTTCGTCGCTTTCATTGCGACGCGAAGATGGGGGCAAGGGCAGCCTCGTTGTGGAGGGCGAGAGCGAGGTGGCGAGAGCGTGTAATTGCGCTGTCGCGATCGTAAAAATGCTAAGGTGAGGGCGAGAGCGAAGGGTGGAGGTGAGGAAGGGATGAGCGAGACGATGGCGACAACGACTACGCGATGTGATGACCGCACTGTCGTTGTCGTCATCGTCATCGCTCTTGTTGAGACGCGAAGGTGAGGGCAAGGGCGAGGTGACGAGAGTGTGCGAAGGTAGTGAGGAGCCAGTAAGAGAGGGCGAGGTGGCACTTGCAAAGGGCGGGCGCTCATCGCCGTCACCGTGCCGCGGACGCGGGTGCAAGCGTATTCATGCAGTTGCAACGAACAGAATGGATAGAGTAAGCAGACCAAAGAAATCAGAAGGACTGAAACTTGCTGCTCTTAAAATGCCCGATCCATCCGTTCCCTCCATTTCCCCGAGTGGGCAGAGCGGATGGATCGAAAGGAGTGGGACTGGGCGGTTCACAAAATGCCTAGTCTCTTCACTCGTCCCGCAGGAAGCTAGAGAAGGGAGCGAAGGAGCGAACGGGCAACCATCAACGAAAGAAAGGATCGGGAGTGAAACTTACGCTCCCTCTCCGAGGACCCAAATCCTTTCGTTCCATCCACCGTGATTTCAACTGAGTCCACGGCCGGTGTTTTCGTCCAAATCCGGCGCTTCATGCGCACGAGCGCGTGAGACCAGCAGTGCAGACAGTGGGAAAAAAGGCGTGGCAGGTGCCGTGCGCTCCGCTGAGTCAGCACAGCGGAATAAGATATGTTAAATTACTAACACAAGCTATGTAGTAACCTCGGCTTGATTGGCCACGTTCCCACACCAGGCAGTGGGGCGTGTACTGGCGTGATGACCCCGCTCAGCGCTACGTAGGGTCAACTGCACACTGGGTATACCCTATGTGATCGGCCGGGGCGGAAAGAAATTGGATTTCCTATTACATGTGCCGAAAGTTCGGAGTTATAAATTATTCGTGCCGAATGAGCACAACCATCCGCTTCTCTACACTCCTCGTCCTCTTTCCCTGTATACCCCGCTCCAGCTTTGGCCTCCACAAGGCAGAAGCCTTGAACGCAGACGAACATGTCACAGACGATGCCGACGACAACGCTGTACCACTCTGGCACACCATCTCCCCTCGTTCGACCAAGCACTCGTCTAGTTGCTATACGCAGTCGCATGTATACTCGTCATCCATGAATACGCAACATAATCGGGCGTGTGCACCATTTCGATCGAGTCTAGCTGGGTCCATGCAAGTCCGCCTTTTGGTCCAAGCCAACCGCACACTTGGATGTCTTCTGGCTGTCCTGTAGCCATCTCGTCTCTGGTATCACCCTCTTGGGTGGTATTGTTTATGAGCATGAGATACTTTACGTCTCTTTAGCATCTCGTCTCGAGTTGGCCGCTGTGACCATCAACCGCTTCTTGGAACTTGCCCTTGTTTCCACGATACCAATGCAACTGCCGAGCAGCCGCATTAGCAAGAAAGAGATCGTGCGCTTACATCCGCAGCCCCATCACGTGTTTCTGATCTTTTATCAGCCCTTCAAGTGTTCCCCAGAAGATATGTCACCATCCTTGAATGGATCACGTTCACTTGGGTGCACTCGCTCATCAAACGTTGTGTTATTACGACTCTGAACGAAGACGACGTTTAGGACCTTCGCTGTCGACAATGTGATTCAGTCTGCGTGGTCCGGCGTAGAAGACCGCGAGTTCGGATTCCGGGGTATCTCGGTGTGGTTCCCTAATGGCGAGTTGATGTTAGTCACCTGTCCGACTGCGAGTGGCAAGCTGGCGCTGTTGGTAAGCGTCTGTGTTGAGATGAGTGTGTGTTGTCGCTAAACGATGTGTTAGCTAGTGCTGTTGGGCGAGATGACGATGACGAATGGAAGACTGGTCATGTCCAAGAATCCGTCCAACGTCGGCGAGCACGGAAATATGCACACGATTTCGTGTGAGGCGCAATCGCCGTGGTTGCAACACCAGTCCGTCAAGGACAATATCTTGTTTGGATGTGCGTATGATGAGGAGAGATACAATGGTGACTTGACGGAGATTGGGGCTAGGTGGGGTTTGTTCATTCGGCTATGTGATGAATTGATCGCCGCTGTATTTAAAAAAAGCTCGGTGAGCGAGCAGTTTTTTTTTTTTTTGAATAGTGTTCACTGTTCTGACTAGCGTTGCACTCGCTCGCACCAAATATGTCCTATTGGATGACTCTTTGGGTGCTGTCGTATGTGTTTTTTTACTATTCGCGTGGTTGATCGTTGATCTCTCGATCGCGTTTCAGGACAGTCACACCGCCAGGTTCTTGTATGAAAAGCTTTTGTGTGGACTGCTTCTTGCTAATCGTACTGTGGTAAGTCGCTTTTGTTTGGATCACGTGTGTGCAGATGACTTTATGGGGGTTAGATCTTTGTTACACACCATGTCGAACTCGTGCTCCCCGGTGCTTATTACCTCGTGTGAATGCTGGACGGAGGGGTCGATACTTATAGAACGATAAAGGATTTACGCACCCAGGGTGTCTTGGACCGTATCGCCCAGGATGTTGAAGCGGGTATAAAGCAAGAGGAACCCATGGACGTGAGCGAGATTCCCGTTGAGGAAAGTTCTGCAGATCCTGCCAAGGAACCGTCCAAGAAACCTAAAAAGTTTATCAAGGACGAGCATCGTGAGAGCGGTGGCGTTAAATGGCCGGTTTACAGTTCGTATCTGAAGACTTCGTGAGTCGTATTTTTATTTGTCGTGAGGGTTGAGGTGATAGGCGTGCTAGGTCGTATTGGACGTGGTTTACGTTGACGATCTTGATCGTTTGTTCGCAGAGCATGAGTGTGTCGAAAAGCTTTGGATTTAGGTGAGTGATGTCCTCGTCGAGACTGATACGTGTTAAGTGAGGTGTCTAGGAATGGGGTCAGGCGTACGCGAACGAGACGACGGCCGTCCCGTACATGTTTACTTCTTCCGTCTTGAGGGAGAATGAGGCGTTGATAACTGCATTCGTCCCGCACATCATCAAGTTGGGTAGCCGTATTTTCACGCTCAGGCCACTTAGAAGCTCTTGTGGTTTACCTTACCGGATGCGAACGAGGATCCGCTGTTTTACGTTGGCGTCTACGTTGTGACTGGGCTCACGACGGCGACCGTTAGCGTATCATCGATGGCGGTGCGGTGCACGAGGGCGTCGAGGTCGATATTTAGGCAGTTGCTCCAGGCGGTGGTCAGGGCTACGATGCGTTAGCATGACGTAACGCCCCAGGGTGCGTTCATACGTGACCATTGTTGATGTTCTCGATTGACGCTCGTTCTAGGATGCTCAATCGGTTTGGCAAGGATATTTAAGACGATCGACAATAATTTGGCTCGTTGTCGGCTGTGAACTCGTCTCTAGCCACATTTGCTACTGCCATTATCGTCGTCGCGTGAGTGGGTCGTCTGTCGATCTGATTCACGAGGCTGATGGCGTTTGTTAAGGTCATATTCCCTTGCTCTTTGATTCCCGCGGTGATTACTGGGTACTTTTATCGTCTGCTGGGGAGCGGATAATTGAGCACGGGGCGTGACCTCCACCGTATGGGGTCCAACTCTCGTTCGCCGATTTTCTCTGGAATTTGTGCTATCCAACTTGCAAAGGCGCTTCTCTTCGTGACCGTGTCAGCATCTGCGCGGAACGAGTCTCTCGTGCAAAGTGTCGGTGCGGACGTGTTCTTGGACTACACTACTCGACCAGTTGCGGAGCATCTGTCTAATCGCCCACCAGAAACACCATTTAGCATAATCTTAGACGCAGCAGGGCTGACAGACACAGCGCTGTATGCAAGGTCAGAGGCGTATATGAAAAAGGGGGGCGTGTATGTGACCACCGGACCTTGGCCTAAACGAGGAGAGTTACTTGGTACTGTTGGAAGATGGTCCTGTGCGCTCTTGCGACCTGTATTTATGGGTGGCATTCAGACGTCTTGGAAGTGGGTCGTCTTCCTGCTGGAGTTGCTGATGCATATTGATTCTTCCTAGGACGGTCGATGTGGTGAATAAGAAAGAGGATATGAAATTGCTATGTACCATGGTCCAACAAGGTGGGTTTTCTTATCAATCGTCTCGCCGTCGTTTGACTTTTGAGCGCCGGATAACAGGTCTACTTCGTCCTGTTGTGGATTCGACCTACAAATTCGGATTGGTATTGGAAGCGTACGATAGGGTTTTGACTGGACATGCGACAGGAAAAGTAATTATCAAGATCGAGTGAGGTTGCTATATACCCCCAAGACTGAAACAGAGTAATTTATTTCTGGGCACAGCATAAATGTAGGTGTACCTACATGTTCGGACTATATGAGCTCCAAAATATAAATGACCTTTGCGTTTAGAGTACAGGCGACAAAGTAGGACTTGAGGCAGCTAGGCGGGTACTAGCAATTACAAAGGAATAAGTGAACTACGATATACAATGCGTTCCAAGTCTCACCAAGCTCTATATCGCCTGCTTGTGCACGAGAAAGCTCATGACCTCCATCAACGTCACAGCCGGATAGCCAAATGTCACTCGACGTTTATTCAAATCCTACAATGATGGTGGTCAAACATCCTTCGCGTCGCGCAGGACGATAAAAAAATAAGCTGGCCCAACCTACAATCATGTCGATCCATCGGCGATATAGACAACTCAACTCAACCAAGCCCGGCCCATCTAGCCACGGTCAACCATAGATCCAAAGGGAGTTCGACGTCACTAACTTAACACGGTCAACCAATCGTAATCGACACCTTCTTCAATCGACGTGTCACCACCCCATCAGATCGCGTGTAGGAAGAAGAAAATAGAGAAACAGGCCCATTGGCAACAAAAGCGAAACTCTTCCCTGATCGTCGCGCAGATCTTGGTGTCCGTATCAAAATCAATACTGCCCATCACCTCCTCAATCACCACGATCACGCTTCGTCCTGCAAAATTTTGGTGTCTCCCGCAGAGACTTGCGCGTCCTCTCGCTTCCTCCTCCGTCGAATCGGCCGACACAACCGAGGCGACAACTCATCACCACGCTGTTGGGTGTCCCAGAGTTACGCTACGACCGGTATGCGGTTTCGGTGAGCACCTGCATGGTGTACTGCGTCCAAAACGCTCTATATCGTCGAGTTTTCCAGTAAAGTTTAACATAAAATAAGCAACGACCAGCTCTCTCATCGACGTGCGACTCACAAAAGGATCCAAGTTGTCTTTCAATGCCCCCCAAAAAGGACCATCTTGAGGGATAAACATCTACGCGAAATTAACGTCACACGAGGCGCTCGACGTGCTCATACGCACCACGCAGCTGCACGCACGGCCTCTGGTCATGAATACCAAAATGTCGATCCAATCAACCATGGTCTCTCCTGAACAGGACCCACAAATCGTAAAATGCTTGTCGCCAACACCGGCTTACTACTGCCCGTCCTTTTCGACCTAGCCGCCCCCTGGCATATAGTCGAGACAAAACGCCCTTCAACAGCAGCGAGAGCTCTGGCGCATACTTGATCACCAAGTCGTCCATCTCTATCAACGGATTTAGATTCGTGCTCGACGGCCGGAACGCATGCGGCCGGATCGTCTCAACGGTGACACAGGCGGCCCCCGAGGATGATCAAGATGCGCGACGCCGACAACACATTCGACAGAGCTGACTGAGATCATCAGATACAAATTACTGGCCAAAACTAAGGACGTATGTGCTTGACACTGAGCTCGAGCGTAGTCCAAAATCAACAGGCCCAATGGACACTCATCGCGAACGATAACAATGAGATAGTCAAAGTTGAGTAAGAGCCACGTGTTGGCCTTAAATCGGAGGATAGACGAAGAGACTCTATGTGCAAGGCCGAAATCGCACTGAGGTAGCACACCATCGGGAGCAGGACCGTCGGCGCTGATGTGATCCGCGTCTGTTGCCAGAATGCGTACGTCGCCGCACCGAGCCCGTTCCACGCGCTCGCGATGTCGTACACGGCCGTTAGACATGTCCCTTTGGTCACATGTCTCTGGGTGAGCACGGCGGTGTAAATCTGTAGCATGTGGCCGTCATCGCTGTGCCAAAAGAGAGGGGAGGACAACATACAGAGCAAAACACCTTGGAGAAGCGCCGAAAGGACGATTGGAGCGACCGTACTGCCGACAGAGACCGTAAACAGATGTTTGGGGTGCTTGAACAACGTTCCAACGAGTCCGACGAGCAATACGTGGAGCACGTGGCATGCGACACGTGTATATCGATCGCGCGATAGTGCACCCAGTAGGCGTTGCAACGCCACTCGGTGCCCGAGAGTTTCGCTGTGACCGATACCCACTTTCGGACAGCATCAATCACCAAGTCGTCCACCTCGATCAACGGATTCAAACTCATGCTCGACGGCCAGTACGCAGGCGGACGGTTCGTCTCGATGATAGCGGGAGGCAGATCAAACTACTCTACAACACATTCGACAGAGCTAACTGACGTCATCAGATAAACAATATCCTAAAAAAACATGCGCACTTGAGATCATGTTCGAGCGGTCCAAAACCGACATGCCCAACACACGCTCATCGTAAACGACACGGTGCTCGTGATACACAGACCTGCCGTTCTCGACGAGACCAGTCCAGTGAGTACAAACAACGTCGTGATCAGCATGGCTAACGCACCGAGCGCGTCAAAGTCGAGCAACAGACACCTGCTCGTCATCCAAAAGCTGTACCACATCTACACGCCGCATCAAGCATCTGCAGAGTGAAACATAACGGAACGTCTCACCTTGGTCGTCACGTTGATCTTGCCGTGCGAGAATCGACTTCGGCCGAAAACGCCAGGACAGTTACGATGCCCTCCAATAACTCCGCAAACTCAACCCAAGTGGAACCCTCAATAATAAAAACTGAACTGGAGGGCTGGACTAGAGTATATGTCGAATCGGGCGGTGTAAACAAGGTTAATACATACGAACGGGAATGAACCCAATGACTTCGTCACCATCGGAAAATGACGTCCCATTCGCGTCGACGATCACACCTGCGAGATCATGCCCTGCAGGGTGCGGTCGCCTCGAAAAAATGTTTGGCAGTACAGCCATGAATTTCCACCCTCTGCGAGAACACGAGCGAACACGAAAGGATGTTTGTAACAACTCGGAAAGGCACAGAAAGAGACTTACACGGGATTCAGCGCCGCAGCGCGAAACCTAACCAAGACCTCGCCTCTCTTTGGCCTTGGAACTGGAATGTCGGTCCTGAATTACAACGCTTCACACGGCTTCCCTTGGTTCACGACCAACCATGCTTTCTGTGTCGTCGGTGGACCACAGTCAGAAGACATTACGATCAGTTCTCCTACTGTAAGTAATGTCAGCAAGCACCAGATTTCCGAGAACACTAATAGACGCACTCTATAATCTATCGTGATATCATGGACGACGTGTCGGAAGAAAAGTTTAAGCACCGCCACCAAAGTTTACGTCAAGCACTACGTATAAATAAAATGACAGCTCCCTGTCACCGGGGTAGTTCCTCACTAGCACTCACGATGACATGCACAGAGAAACCTATCATGCATCAAATATTGATATATAATTTGTTTGCTCATGTAACATTATTAAAAAAAGTTGCAAAAACTTTCTTTACTGATGTAATATGGCATGTACTCCACTGGCATCTTGGTACCAAATAACCTTATGTAAGTTCCTTTAATCCACTCTTTTATCCTTACTACAAGGATCACTTGATCTCAACCATTACTTGTTACAATTCAACTCACTACTGTAAACCCCTGTCTCTTTTCACCCTTCTCTTGATGCAGTGACCGCCAAGATGTATGCCCTTATGAGCTAGTTGCAGGGGATCTAGGGGAAGACAACAACTGACCTGCACCAGAGAGTACTGAGAAGGTCTTGAGTGGGGGAGAAGTCAGAAGGGGCGTAGTGTAATGGATGCCCGTTTACTCACTAGGCTTGATCCTGTACTGAGAAGGAGCAACCGAGCTTTGTGAGGAGCTGCCTTGGAGGGGAAAATCCAAAGGAGGACAAACTGTTGCTTCCTGGCCCATCTCTGGGGTTTATATACTATTCTACTGTTTGTACATATGTGGCGCAGTTTGTACATATTATAATACAAGTATGGTAATAAGCTGTGCATGATGAGTCATGATGAGTCATGAGGAGTCATTGGAAGTGGGAGGCTGTGGTATAGCCTTGCTGTGCAGCAGCAGAAATGAGAGAAGCAGTGCAATGCTGCGCCGTGACTTATCTAGAGTCATGAGGCATTTATGCCAAAGGATGATAGGACTGGGCTGCACATTGCAGTGCTTGATGGATAAATAAGCAAGAATGGAAGAAGCGGAAATTAAGTGCATGAGGTGTCCAGCCTCTGCATAGCCATACACAGCACGGAAATGAAGAGCAGAAGTAGAAGGCTGTGTATGGTGACCAAATGTCAATGGTCTAGACTTGTCATGTGATGTGTCACGTTGTAGAGCACATAGTGGCTCTACGGTTATATTCTATTTTTTTAATATATGAGGCCTCTGATCTTATTTCCTGAATCATCTGCATACCGTTTTGACCCCTCCTTTCTTCTGCTTAGATATTAGACTGACCGATCCAACTCGGAAACTCATTACAGGTCGCCGCCAACAATCCCTTCGGTCCAAATACCCCTCAACGGGTTGGATCGACGTTACTTTGTATTCTCGGCACGTTTTCTACCTTATTTTTCCATTATCTTCATTTTCGTCTCAGTCAAGCTCACTTGGCAACTCGAAGTTTTGTAGTGTCGGTCCGATTATAATCGGCCGATGGTTTGTTGACAAGTAGATTTCCAATCTTATTCCCTACCTCATCTCTTCCTTTAACCCCATTCACTTTTGTTTCGCCGATACGTTCAATATACGGTCTGGGGTGTGCCCTGGACTATAAGTCTGTATTCTGCGGAACAATAAACATCTTTCACATCCCCTTCGCACTACAGCCCTCCGAGAGTCAACCCCGGCCCTCCGTCCTTTGTAAAATATTACCGAAGCCTCTCCGTCGTTGTCGCTAACATCCTCGGCATCCATCTCCATCGGTCAGGCGTGACTGGCGACTTCTCCATCCTCTCGATCTTTCTCGACTCGTCACTCGGCCCAGTGGGCGCCGATTATCGTCACCGCAAGCATCGGCCTTAGGCAACTTGCGCCATCGTCTTACCCATCGTCTATCCGGCAGGTCACGGCCCTTGGCAACCTGCCTCATCGTTATCTACCTCCTTCGTCGTCCATTGGGCAAGTCATGGCCTTTGGCAACTTGTCACATCATCATTTCTGTCCTCTTCCTTCTGTTAGACTAGTCTCGGCCTTCGGTCACTAGCCCCTTTGTCTCCTTCACTCTTCATCGAACTAAAAGCTGTCAAGTGCAGTTCCCTTCTCGACTCTACAAAGGTATACTCGTTACAGGGTCCCTTGGGAGAACAAATCGCGTTCCCCTTTTCACAACTACACTACGGGAGGAAGGGACTAACCATCCCAGCCTCTTCTAGTATTCTTCATCTGGAGCCCACCGCGAGGGACTTCAAAACGGGTTCCAGACGTAGTCTCCGCCCTACGGCGGAATGTCAAGAATTGCAAAACTTACTTGACAGTTTCCGACAGTTACAGATCTCCGACGTCTCACTTCTATCTGAGGTACCATCAGAAGAAGCGCATCACAACCGCTCCAATCTTCCCGACCTCAGTAGTATCCTTACCTCAACTGAAAACCTGATTCCTCTGACACCTCTGATGTCGGCCGATCGCTTGCTACTCAACTCCCCACTACAGCTACTGACAGACTGTCAATTATCCACGCCGATCAGACAGGCACCAAGAGAGCTGTCACCTCTAACCCCTGTCCTAGAAATTCGGCTGATTGGTGAACTCACACCGGACCAATTATTTCCGGGTGCTTTCACGCATTCAACGCCGGTTAGAAATATGAGGGAAAGCGTGTCGGAGGAGGGGAAGATCCCATCAGAGAACCTTCCTCGGACCATCTATCGATCTACAACCCCGAATACACCACTTACTCCCTTGACGCCTCCACCGATATCCTCGGCATCCTCTCCCTCTCTAACCGCCCTATTTGACTTAACCCCTGAAGAACAACTCTCCCCCGGGTTACCGCCTCCTCTCAGTCCGCTACCGCCCCCGTCTCCACCTCTACCTTTGCCTAGCTCACCAGTCCCTATACCTCCAATGGCCAACCCAGCTCCGACTACAATGCCTCTGCGGGGTACTCAAAAAGCCCCTAACTTCAACGGGAAAACCCCAGCATTGCTTCTCCGTTTTCTAGATGATGTAGAGACTCTCTGCACCGCTGCAGCTCTCGACGACGATGATAAAATAAAGTATGCTATCCGCTACGCTGACCTGGAAGAAGCTGAAGGTTGGGAGCTGCTCGATGAAGCTACCGCCGTCCCGGCCGATTGGGCAGTGTTTGTTACTGCAGTTAAACAATTGT
>JBBPUN010000103.1:0-24396 GCA_038094715.1 Heimioporus punctisporus | reverse complement strand
CATTGGTAATGGTTCTAGACCATTTGTAAGACTTCTAGAATCTCTGAGAACATGACAGAATGTAGATTGTTCTGGAACATGGAATGTTCTAGACAAGACATGTGATATGTCATGTGATGTTCTAGATCCCTCTAGTCACGTGTCACTGATTAGTCAGTAGACATTTTCGTTAGACTAGGAATAAAAAGTCTTAAGAGAAATGTAGTACGAAGTCTACATTCTCAACAGACTTCATCGTTGATTCACGATTACGCAATGGAAAGCTGCAATACCTTGTCCACTGGACAGGTTACGATGATACCAACAGAACTTGGGAACCAATGTCCAATCTATCACATGTAAAGGAAGCAATTACGGACTTCCATCATTCCCATCCAGCAGCCCCATGACAAATTCAGCTAGCTGAATCCCAATTCTATGATCTATTTTTCCATGTCCCACTTGAACAACCTACATGCCCACCTTCACAATAACTCTTTAGTCGCCTGGAAGTCAACCTTTAAAGAGGGAATAGTGTTATGAAACCCATATTCACGTCCTATTTTTCCAGATATTTCTATCATATTTCCCAACTTTTTACAACAACTTCTAACCTCCACAATCTGAAAAGCCAACAAGTGCTGACTAACGCATCATGTGACTATGGTCTAGACTCATAACACATGTTCCCTTTCTATTTCCACTATTGACTCATTTTTTTCATTTCCACTTCTTCTATTCTAGACATTCCATTCCAGACAACATGCTAGACGCATGATGGCCTCACCTTTTTAATTACTGTGCCTCGTTTCTCTTATCTTTCATTACCGCTCACAGCCTTCTTCACTTCCACTCTTCTTGAGGCTATGGTACAGCATTTTTGATCCCCGTTGCTTTTTCTGACTCACACAGACTCCGCCTGACTCAGCCTTATTGCTAGAGTTAAGGGTATGAACTTATATAGTAATATTAAGTACCAAACATGTACAAACATACAAGTAGTATATAAAGGCCCAAGAGCCGGCCAAGAGGACCTTAGTTTGTCCTCTTCGGTTTTCCTCTACAACCAACAGACTTAACAGAACACTGATCTCCTAGTCTCTTTCACAACAATCCTAAGTGAGTGGCCTATAGCCTTAAGTGGTTGTAGGATTTCTTCATAGACCTTGAAAGAGTTCTAAGTGACTATATGATGTGTGGTGGCAGTATTGGAGTTTCAAGGTGTCTGAGTAAGCACTCTTCAGCGGTGAGGCGAGACCATCAATGAAGTGAGACAAGGTGTATTCAGGTAAATATGAGATAGACCTTGCTTGTTCTTTACAAGTTGAGTATCTACTGTTTATATACTGAAAGGAGGTGACATGGGAAAGGAAGTATCTATGAAAATAAAAAGGGTAACCATGTGAGAAGGGTAAGGGAAAGTCTAAGAAAAGAAAGGGAGGGGTCCATAGTAACAAGTTGAATTGTAACAGAAGGAAAGAAAGGCCGCTGAAAGGGGTATTGAAAGGGCTGAGGTGAAGAGCAGTCCAAAGTAGACTGACCATATAGTATAGGGGTAGCCAAAACGACTCCCAAAATAGAAAAGTGGATGAAAAATAAAGATGAATGGGTGGGTAAGAAGGATCAGAAATGACAGGGGCCAACAAGAGATGGAGCGACCAAAAGGAGTTGGAAAACTGAAACAGGGGCAAGAAATGAAACAAGGGTTCTGGAGAAACTATAAAAGGAGTCTGACAAAAAATCTACCACATGGCCAAAGGCAACAAACCACCTAAATCAACCAAAGAAGGGGTGACAAGATAAGAAGGACAGAATAGAAGCAAGCAAAGGACTAAAGCCAATGACATGACAGAAAGAGGGGAAAGCATGGAGAGAGAGGATGGATAAATGTGAAACTAAAGTGGAGAGTGAGGTCAAAGAAGAATGAGAAGAGGGGAAAGAGGAGAAAGAGGAAGAAGAGTTTGAATGCAACTGATGGGAATTCTACAAAGATCTAGGAGTGAAAGCCCTGAGGGACTATGGTGATGAAAGATATGGGGAATAGATAAAGGAGGTCCAACGATGACAGAAACAAAATAGACTGATGATACCAAAAAGGCGAGAAGGAGCACCGGTCAAAACCTGGGGTAGAAACAGATAGAAAATGGAATGTATAGGGGTACTGACAAGGGCTTATTCAACCAAGCCCTAACCGTCCAGATCTATATCAATTGGCTCAGCAGGGGGCTTATCAGCCAAGCAATCCAGCTCATCGTCTGTCAAACCTGTGAGATTGGAAACAGGGAAGACAGTTTGCAATCAAGGGAAGTAAGGGATAATCCAAAAGGCAGCAAAACAGAGCCAAGAGACTGCACCATCCAGCTTGGCCAAGATATAAAAACTACCAGTGATGTGATGAATGACAATCATCGGGCTAAGATACCATGGTTTTATTTTGTGGTTCAGTTCCTTCTCAATGCACATATTGTGCATGAGGACTAGGCTGCCTGGCTGAAAGTCAAAATCCTTGATTGTATTTTGAAGGTGGTCTCAAAATGCTTGACTGATTTGAAATGAGCTCTAAGCACTCATTGATGAACTTCATTCAAGTTATCCTGTCACTTTTGAAGTTGATGGGCATGCCAGGTGATCAGACTGAAGGGAGACAGGGGCTCAGTATCAACATCTGGGGAAGGGACAAGGAAGGTAGCTTTGGCCAAATTAAAAGGAAAAAGAGGCTCAACTCTGTGAATCATAAAATAAAGTGAAAACCTGGTAGAATGTTGGATGGTGACTCACTCGGCCCAGAAGACTGAGTGCACTGACATGTGTCAATATGATTCGGTACCTTGAGAACTCTTGACAATAGCTTCCCAAACATCAAAATGACATTGTTTGACTATGCCATTAGCTTGTGAGTTATAAGGGGAGATGTGCACATGCCAAACCTGATATTGGACAGACAAACTTCTAGCACAGGGAGAAAGATGGGACTGTTATTAATAACAATATTGTAAATAGAGCCCCAACGGCAAAAAAGGTCCTCAAAGATAAAGGATGTGATAGCAGTCACCAATTCAGACCGAAGCATGCACCATTCTGGGTAGGAAGTTAGGGCACAGCATGCTTGAATAATATAATGGTGACTGCCAGATCTAGGCATGAGCATGGTATCAATATGAACTTTACAAAACAAACCACTGATGATTGGCACCATTGGTGGGATGTGAAGGCAGCACAATTGGTGAACCTGACACTCATAACAGGTTCTAATGAACCATTTAATGTTGTCAATGAGCATCAGCCACCAGAAACATAGAAGGAGCCAAGTGTAGACAATAAAGATGCCCTTGTGGCCAAGATCATCATGAGCTTCTTTAATAAGACTATAGCGATGATCCTTGGGAACCACAAGCTAGTGATGACTATGGGGTTCCCAATACCACAGGGAATCCCTTAGGATGAAAAACTTGGTAGCCAAATTGACAAATGACTAAAATTCTTCATTGGAGAGGTCAGTGGGATGAACACACATTTTAAGGAATTGATGAATCAGCCGAATATGGGCCTCTTTTACCAGGGCCTTCAAGGACTGAGAGATTGAGGGGATAGAAGATGAATTGGTTGGAGGGAATAGAGAAGAAGCAGTGGAAACAAAGACAGAAGCAAAAGCGAGAACTAGAGGATGGTGAAGAAAGGAGTAAGACATATATGGAAGCAATAAGAGAGAAAATGAGGAAGAATTAGAGGTATGATAAGACAGAGGTTGATCATTTAGAAGGGTTACCAAGAAAGAATATGAATCATTGAGCCAATCCTTGAAATTGTCTGGCTTTGAAGGGTCGAGATCGGAAGGTGGCCAACAAGAAAGGCCATCAGAGCTGATATGTTTGTCTGCAGGGACATGACGCAATTCAAAGTGAAAAAGAAGAACACCGGCAATCCACTGGTTGATTGTCACATTTGGCCGCATGTCAGGATTATTGATCATCCTCTTGATATATTTGGTATCCATTTCAACAATTAAGTGTCACACATCAAATGTTACGGGTTACCTTCAAGGCTACCTGTAAAACCCAGCTGGATTGCTTCACACTAGCAGGACAAGGAGAAGTTGATTAGAGAGCACATGGCTAGCTGTGAAGACTTGTCAGAGAACGGAAGAGACGTGCAGATGCAGAGGTCTATTAGAGGGCGAATGCCTTTCCTATGTAACTCAACTTGAGCAAGGGCTTAGAGAATGTTCAAATAGTCGACAGGAGGTGCCTTCCCAAGAGGATGCATGCAGCAACAAGGACTTGGTGGGATGATATTGAGTACAAGGTGGGATTGACAATGTTACAAGATACAAGGAGATGCCTAGAGGCAAGTACAGGTGGGGTGCCAGGTAGATCAAAGCTAAGTATACAACGGCGGAGAGGGAACGCCTAAATAGTGTCCCAGTGTTTGATGACTAAGTGATGACAAAGCGAAGGAATATTCTAGAGAGTCAAAGAAGACACGCCATGAGGCGGGAGAAAGTTCTAAAGGTACACAGGGATCAAAAGGAAGAATGTCAGGTGATACAAGGTTCGATGCACATGTTACAAGGTTTGATGAGTCAGAGAGAAGAAGCAGAAATGAATACCGCATGTCATAGGTCTAGAAGGGTCCAAGAAACGAGGCGTCTAGGGTAAAGGGTATCGGGGTACGACAGAGTGCGAAGACTGGAGATAAGCCAGTTCAGAGGATAGTCCCATGGAGGAGAAGGTCCAGGGATACGAAGAGAGTGTCCGGGAGGACATTGCGGTTGATCCATTGAGGATCCAAGAGAGTACCGGCGTTCACCAGCATTCCTTGTGATGCGAGAGCGATGGTAGACGAGGCGTCTAAGGCGAGAAAGGTCTCAGAGCATTGGAGAGTTGAAGAAAAGGGTATGGGGCCTTAGTGTATCGTAACACCAAAGATAAAAACTTGAACAGCTTTGAGAGCTCAGAAAAGGCCAAACAACTCCAGTTTTGCCTGCAAGTAACGACTCTCAATGTTGGTAAGACAGAGACTGCCAAAGTGGTTAGGATAGTGCTTTCCATCCTCCCCTAACTGGGAAAGAATGAAGTTGATGGCTATAGCTGAAGTGTCAACTGTGCGAATGACCTCCCGATTGGTGTCATAATCCAATCGGCATAAGGCCAGTGATTAAATAATCTTGTTCTTTAGACAGAGCATGGCCTCTTATTGTGCATCTCCCAAACAAAAGGAGTGTTTTTATGGGTAAGGTCAACAAGTGGTCTCACAATCATAGCAAAATTGCAAATGAAAATATGAACAACACCACAAGTCCCAAGGAACCCAGGGATCTGAGTGAGCATTTTGCATTCAGACCAATTATGGAATCTTTTAAACTTTTGCCTCATGAGGGATTCAGCCCTCTATGGTACACTTGTGGCCAACAATAGTAGTGTCTGTTGAACGAAATGCTACTACTTATTATTAGTACATAGTTCACACACATTTGTATATAAAAACCCTCAGCTCTTACAGCTGAGTCTCAATTGATTCTTGCCCTCTAACTAGCATCATCGGACCTTCTATCAATCCAAAGGTAAGTAGCTGAGTTTTTCCCTACTTTAGTAGTGCACTCACAACAGGTTATGAGCTTCGAGACACTCCGATGCAGTTAATTCCACTCAGGTACTCACTTTTACCACACTTAGGGTTGTCGCAGTTTAATATCACACCCCATGAGCTAACAAGGGTGATAGCAGTTAATGCTGCACCCCTTGGATTGATCAGGATTGCTATTAGTGCGGGTCATACCACCTTAGCCCTTACTAATGCGAACATACCGCTGGTATTGAATATGATCCACAGGGTCACTGTTAATGCGGATCACACCACTTTAGCCCTTGCTAATGCGGACTACCACTGGCATTGACTAAGACCCACCCTGAAAGTCACAAGGACTATGTCCCTGTTGGCACAAGGGGCTCTGATCACTCAGTGATGTGAATTTACTTTCGCTCCCTTTAAAACAAGGTCTTCAATGAACTGATGCTTTCATCCTCCAGCCTTCAAACAATCAAAATGTCCACCTCAACAATCATCACCTTTGCCTTCCTCATCTTCCTCCTCCTGGGCTTTGCCCTTCTCTACCTTATCAGTTGGCTTACCTGGGTCAACTGCAACACTCAATATGCCCTAACACTCCCTGGCAAGGCTACATAGGTACTAGAAGTCAAGTTTGACCAGCCTGATGGTTGGAACTCAATGGCCTGGAATGAAGAAGATTGGAATATAGACTGGGACGGCAATCAAATCAATCGTACTAGTGAGCCCTGGACAATACCACCACTACCACCACCATCTGACTATACTGTTACAATTACTCTTTTCTTTCTTCTTCGACTACTTCCGGACTTTCTTTCCCATTTCATCTACGATGACTAATCATTCCATCACCTTCCAGTATGTTCCATCACTTGCTTAGTCATCGTTTCCTCCACCTTCTATGAACTTCCTTTCGCTTACTTCACTTATTTGTTCACGATTGTCCTTCAGGGTATATATACCCTTTCGTTCCATGTTCCTTTCCTTCTCTCTAACCTTGATCTACTTGAGTATCCCTCTTGTAACTTGCACCTTGAAATCTATCCGCCTTCGTAAGGCGATAACTCCTTGACGTCTGGACGTACGCTTGAACGTTCCGCTCGACCTTGCCAGCAACCGCCCTGTTGTGTCAAAGGTCTTACTCTGACTCTCCGGGTACGCTTCTACCCCGAACCCTTGACCCTACGATCTAGAACCTTTCAAGTCTTACGTTCGACCTTCGAACGTAACATATACCACCTGGAGTAATGTTTGGGAGAACATTAACAGAATTTGGGAGGATATATTGGAACCAGTGCAACTTATTCATCACCTCCATGACACACCTCCTCTACTATTTTCACCACCTGCTTCTCCTCAACCTCTTCTCTCTCCATGTCCATACTCTAATAATCCTCTATCTATGGAAGACTGGAACATTCTCTTGGAATGCCTAAGGCAATTAGCCAATAGCACTATAAGAGTGGACCAAACAGTAGTTGTCCAAGAACACCACATTAAAGGGTACGTTCCCTCTTCCCCTATCGAATCAGGTACTGATGTGTGGTTAACTTCACCACAGGTAATTAGATATCATTGTCGTCCTATAGTAGATAGTAAAAATACATCTGCTATACCAAAATTTGCCCAGTGTGATTCTTATGGATCAAAACTAACAAAAGAACATTGTCACAACCATGAAAGAGATTTCTCAGATATGTGGTTACTTAACTCTAGAGCATCAGCACACTTTTCACCTGATAAGAAAGACTTCATCAAATATGTCAAGTTTAATAAACCACTAACGGCACATACTACAAATGGCACAGCCAACATTATCAGCAAAGGAACAATTATTATCAAATACAAGAACCACTTTTCAAGACTTTCATCAGTCATGCATATACTGTTACAAATGCCACTAGTGTTGCAAGACAACAATTTATTTTTCTTTTTCCCTACACTTTAGCTTGCCAACAAGACCTAGTTGAACAACACTACACTAAAGGATCATATGACATATCACCTGACACATCACATGACCAATCACATGACAGGTCTAGACCATCGACTATTGGTCACCATACATAGCCTTCTACTTCTGCTCTTCATCTCTGTACTGTGTATGGCTTTGCAGAGGTCACACACCTCATGCACTTCATTTCCGCCTCTTCCATTCCTTCTCATATATTTATCCGGCATCACAATGCACAGCCAAGCTTTATTGTTGTACGGCACAATCACCTCATGACTCTAGATGAGTCACGGCACAGCATTGCACTGCTTCCTTCATCTTCGCTGCTGTGCAGCAAGGCTATGTCATAGCCTTCCGCTTCTAATAACTCCTTATGACTTATTACAAACAGCCTCATCATAGCCCTTACTCCACTATGACTTGGCATAACTAGATAAGCATAGCCTTGATGGCTCCATATGATACCATGACTCTTCATGACTCATAAAGCATAGCTTATTACTATACACAGACACTAATATATACAAACAGTACCATACATGTACAAATAGTAGAATAGTATATAAGGGGCAGACCCCAGCAACTCAAGACTCCCTAGTCTTGATATTGTCGCCTTTACCTATTCTATTACAAAGGTGCTCCCTTTGTTACCTTCCCTCTATTGCAAGGTTCTATTGGGCATTGTCTATAAGGCTAGTCCTTGCGATGATACCTAGACTCCCTCTGCAAGTACAAATGTTCACTTGCTGGTTGTATAGGAAAGTACACTCACTGGTGTACAGTAGAACTAGGATGGCAAGTTCACAACATATACCTAGCTGTACTATACAGCTTATTTCTATAGGTTCACTTCTTAAAAATGCCTGCTTTACATTGTGAACAACCCCTGGATTAATTTCTATTTGGGACAATTGCATAAATATACTATTCTTTGAATTTCATAATCATAGAAGCAACACTATGTATTGGCTCTGTGCCAAACCACTTCATTTACATGATGTTCATAGGGAGCTTCCTACGTCTATGATGACAGTTGATTACAACCTTCTACACTGGAGATTAGGTCACTCCTCCCCTGATGTTATACATCATGCCAAGAAACATCTTAAGAATTTTCCTGACATAAAGATCCCATCAAAGATTGACATCTACCCAGAATGCCAACTTGGTAAACAACCGAATCGTCACTTTCCTCATTCAGAGACACAGGCAACTGCTCCTTTTGAGTTAATTCATTCAGATCTTAAATCTTTTGAGATCCCTTCATACCATAAGTGATGCGAGACCCCAAAGCACAGCTAAGTGAGAACCGCAGGAAGCCTAGGATAAACTGCAACTGACCTGCTGGAGACGAGTACTGAGAAGGTCGCCTACCAGGGGGAGAAGTCAGAGGGGTTTAATAGTAAACTGATGCCTTTTCTTACTGATACGCAGTTGCAAGTTCAGTAAGGAGAATGCCTTGGAGGGAATACCAAAGGAGGACAAACTGTCGCTCCCTGGCCCATCCTTGGGGTTTATATACTATTCTACTGTTTGTACATGTGTGGTTCTGTTTGTACATATTACTGTACTAATATGGTAATAAGCTGTGCGTAACGAGTCATGACGAGTCAGAGATAAGGTCCGGTGCCGTCAAGGCTATGGCATAGCCATCAAGGCTGTGGTCGTGAGTCATAATGAGTCATGAGGGAGTATCGCTATTGGTGTCATGATCCGTGCAGTGCTGGGCAGTGCAGTCATGCGGCAGGGAGGCAATGCTAGGCAGTGCCGGCTAAACCATTGTGAGTCAGAGTGAGTCATGATGACTACTGAGGGGTTTGTGCGGTTGGATGGAGTGGCCGAGCAGTGTGAGGCAATGCTGGATGAATAGAATATGAATCCAAAGATAAGCAGAAATGAAATGCATGAGGTGTCTAGCCTTTGCATAGCCATGTACAGCACGGAATGGAAGATGAGAAGTAGAAGGCTGTACATGGTGACCGTTAGTCATCGGTCTAGACCTGTCATGTGATGAGTCATGTGATTGATGATCACGTGACTATCTTTGAGCGAGTTGTAAGACGAGGTCTGAAAACGAGTGAAAAGAGTTGAAATAAAATCAAGAAAAATAGGGAAAAATAGTGGGAAAAATGAGGGTTCGTAACAATAAGTACAAATACGTAGTCATCTTTTATGATGACTACATGTCTACTGCTTGGACTGTCCTAGTTAAAACTAAGGACCAAACCCTTAAGATAACCAAACAATGGTTCGCCCTCATCAGGAATCAATTCAATGCCAACATAAAGCATTGGCAATCTGATGCAGAAGGAGAATATACTTCCTCCGCATTTACTGAATTCCTCAAAGACAACAGAGTACACATCCAACAGTCTGCCTCTTATGCTCACCAGCAAAATGGCTGTGCAAAAAGACTAATTTGTACTTTAATGGATAAAGCTCAGGCAATGCACCTTCAAGCTTGCCTTCCCCCATCTTACTGGGAATGGGCGCTATTACATGCAACCCATATTTACAATTGAACCCCTCAAGCATGACTTCATTGGGAAACACCCCTTATATTACTTCAGGGGGAGAAACCCTTGATATCATACCTATGTGTTTTTGGTTGTGGTGCCTATATCCACATCCCTGCAGAACACAGAGGAGGCAAACTAAACCTCCACTCACAACTCATGATTTACCTCAGAGTTGCCCCTGGCAGTGATTCGAACTATATCTTCATAGCACCTAACAATGCCATAATTACCTCTTCACATGCCATCTTTGATGAAATACTATTTCCTCATTGCTCCAAGAATACCCCTCATCATCCTCACTTAGGTCCAATTGAACCTTCTCACCATCATGATGATGAGGATTCTGACTCCTCTGATTCCTCTGACAACTCTTCAGACTGGGAGACTGATGCAGATATGTCTGCTCCCCCAGCTAGGCCTCATTCCCCTATACAAAGAGAACCAACTCCTGTGGTTCCAGATCCTCCCACTCCAGCCAGAACTCCTAGCCCAGAGGCGCCTCCTACCCCTGTTACACCTCCTTCCCATCACCCTCCCCTTGCTGAACCACCTCCTATTCCTAGATGAAGCAAAAGACTTTGCAACCCACCTACCCGTCTTGACAATATCTATGGTGAAAAGCACCATCCTCTCTCACAATTGAAGGACATTGAATGTGTATCTAAATGGAAAGAGCTAATCAGTGAACAACCTGGCCCTTCACATACTCCAGAACCAACCATACCTGGCAGTTTTCCCACTGAAGACTCTGAGGCTGAAATCGAATGCCTTACCAGTGAAGGGGGAGACACTTTTGTTAATTATCTATGCAATCGCACAATACCTCACCCCTCTGCATTTGGTAACAACCCTGATTTGCGAACCTGGACCTTCCAAGATATCCTAAAGTTACCCTCCGAGGAACAAAAGGATTGGCTTCAAGCCTGTAAAGTTTTGAAGTTGCTAGGCTTCAAAGGATGCAGAGTGACACAAGGAAGAACAACCAAGCAATAATGAATGGAAGTCTCACTGGGAGTTACTCACTGGGAGTGAGAGAGTAGTGGTTGAGATCAAGGATCCTTGTGGTAAGAATTAAAGGATGAATTGAAGGATTCAAGGATAGAGAGCAAACCAGGGAGTGGTTGCTCTCTTATACTATCTACTACAGGATTATAGAGGAGATTGAACTCTATCCTGAAACATATAACAGATACATGATTGGTAGATAAGCATCATTTGAAATAATTATAAAAATGTTTCATTTTATTTCAAATGATAAGGAAAAGTGAGTCATTCAGAATCATGAATGAGTCATGATGATAAGACAAATATGAAATATGGATATGAAATGTCTTATCATCCAATAGGAAGAGGTTTCATCTCTGAAATGTTCTAGACATGTGTCAGCATTATTGATAGAACTTCTAGAAGACATATGAAACATGTGTCAGATGTCATTTCATCTTGACAGCTATCATGGAACCTTTAGGAATGTTCCAGACTATGTTTCATCTTGACAGCTGTCATGGAACCTTTAGGAATGTTCCAGACTATGTTTCATCTTGTCACCTGTCATAGAATAACATGGAATGACATGGAATATGACATGTGACAAGAGTCTAGAACATGATTAGATTAGATCATGTTATCTGGATGTCCCTAATTGATACGATAATCAATTAGGTGAATATAATGAAGTTATATTCTCAACATAAAGATCAACTACAGATGCTCAAAGACCAAAAGGTTTATGAGATCGTACCACATCCAAAAAATAGAAAGGTTATTAAAAACTGATGGGTATTTGACCAAAAATCAAATGGTCATAAAAGAGCCTGCCTAGTAGCCAAAGGCTTCTCACAGGTTGAAAGCCTAGACTTTGACCAAGTCTTTTCCCCAGTAGTAAGGTTTGAAAAAGTTTGATGCATGTTGGCACTTGCTGCTTTAAACAACTGGCACATCACTGGATTAGACGTACGATCTGTCTATCTATATGGCAAACTGGAAGAGAAGATCTATATGGAATTTCCTGAAGGTTTCTTGCCACCTAAACACAAAGGCAAAGTCCTCCGTCTACTACATGCACTATATGGACTGAAGCAAGCTGGCTTAGCCTAGTGGAAAGCTTTAGATAAATCCATGGTAGAACTTGGCTTCAAGTACTTAAAAACAGATGCTGGCCTCTTTATATATCACAAAGGAAAAGAAATAATACTAGCGATTATCTACATTGATGACATACTTTTTACTGGCCCTAACAAGTCTTTTGTAGACAAGACTAAAGCTGCTTTCATGAGAAAGTGGGAATGTCAAGATCTTGGGGAACCCTCTGAATTCCTCCAAATGAACATCAAATGTACTGGTTAAATAATTCAAATAGACCAATGTGATTATCTGGAAAAAGTGATAGAGAGATGCAGCATGCTAAATGCTAAAACTGCTCCTACACCCCTTCCACAAGGATATCATCCTATACCAAGCATCAATCCCATCCAACTGGAATTACGGATGTGTTTCCAAACTGTGATTGGATCACTACTTTACTTAATGATTGACACTCGCCCTGACATTGCTTATACCATTACCCAATTGGCTCACATGTCTGCAAATCCAAATCAGGACCATTTAAACCATACATTATATATCTGCCGTTATCTTATTGGCACAAAGGATTATACAATAAAATATAATGGAAACCCTGGTCATGGAATTATCACCTGCACTGATGCAGACTGGGCTGAAGATAAACCAACTCGCCACTCTCAAACTGGCTTTTATATTAAAATGGCCAATGGTGTGTTTTTGTGGAATTCACACTTACAAAAAACCACTGCCTGTTCTTCCACTAAAGCAGAATATATGGTAATGAGTGATTGCTCT
This sequence comes from Heimioporus punctisporus, assembly GCA_038094715.1. NCBI lineage: Eukaryota > Fungi > Basidiomycota > Agaricomycetes > Boletales > Boletaceae > Heimioporus > Heimioporus punctisporus. The sequence continues at coordinate 11,520 of JBBPUN010000103.1, read as the reverse complement.
CACCAATGTATGTGGATACACCATATGATGGGTGAATTAGGTTATAAATTAAAATCCATACCTATCTGTGGAGACAATCAAGGTAGCCTGTTTATGGCACAAAACCCAGTCATTGAAAAATGGAATAAGCATATAGATGTCAAGTATCATTTTATACAAGATGCAGTGCAACTACACAAGCAAATTGAGCTATTCTTTATCCCAGGGACTGACAACCCAGGAAATATGTTCACAAAAAACCTTGGATATATCAAGTTCAAGAAATGCTGCTCACAGCTTGGATTAGAATTTCCTGATGAAAGATAACATTTCTCTCTATTAAATAATGCTTTAGATATCATATATCAAGCAAGGGGGAGTGTTGAATGAAATGCTACTACTTATTATTAGTATATAGTTCACATACATTTGTATATAAGAACCCTCAGCTCTTACAGCTGAGTCTCAATTGATACTTGTTGGATTTGGCAAGCGTATGCGCAGCCACATCTCGGGACAACTGCGCAACTTGGTGTCAAAGTATCCGCCCGCGAATTTGTCTTTGTTCTATACGATACATTGTCCTTTGTTTACATTCGTACACCCGACAATACTTGTCTCACATTCATCTCTATCCCTTTACTTATAAACTCGACGTTTCTGATCGTCACCTCAGTCCGTTTGCCCGTAGCGCAGCGACTGAGGTGAGTAGACCATTCGAACCATACACTTCATCATTTGCTAACCTATGTGTATATAGTTATACTCGTATAGGTGAATATATAGTCCGTTTGCCCATAGCACAGCGACTGAGTTATACTCGTATAGCCAAACATGCCCAGAGCGCATGTTGTGATACCGCACGTATCTGTTTCTCAATACTTGCCCTCTAACTAGCATCATCAGACCTTTTATCAATCCAAAGGTAAGTAGCTGAGTTCTTCCCTACTTTAGTAGTGCACTTGCAACAGTGTCAGATGCAGCGAGAACAAATTTCTTGGCTAAGATGGTGACGTTGACATTTTGAAGGCATTGGACAATCCTATGAACAACCAGTAAGTGTTCCCAGATAAATCTACAGATATCAGGATTTTGGTAATGAGAGGTACACAATTTGACTGGTAAATTGTTGATAAATGGCATAATATGGTGCAGAATTTCATTTTGGAGGATGAATGCCATGTTGGCTTGATAGACCTGGACAGCATTAGTATGCCCCATTGGAATCATGGTAAGACAATACAGCCCGAGGGGGCTATTAAACATGTTCATGTCTTGGGAATTGATGTATAGGGGCTGTTGGTCATAGCCAGTGAACAAATCCATCATACTATAAACTGCATATCCACTGAAGGATTCTGTGAAGTGCTTGACAAAAGGGGGCATAGATAAGTTGTGGATAGTGATGACATTGAGGGGTTGTAGGTTGTATATGAGTTGGAGAGTTTTTCTGTCCTGTTTGAGGACACAGAATCATCAAGATCAGTAGGTGGCAACTGAGGGTTCGTAAACCCCTGAAGCAATCCAATCCTTAATGATTTGGATAGCTTGATCCCAGAAAGCGGGAGGGACCAGAATGTCGTGAAGAATCCAGAGCATATAAAGGACAGTTGGAATTTTAACGGAGGGAAAGTAGCGTTCGTCGAATCAGCTGTGCTCGGTCAGTACCCAAGCAAAAGCCTTTTCATGAATGTGGACGAGCCAACAGACGAGTTTGACCTCTTTGGGCCATAACCATTTGGCTGGGTCTAGATCAAGAGTGTTGTTGGCTTGCTTTTGCATGAATCTAGTACTGGGAATAAAATTGGGAGGATAAGTAGGAAGCAGTATGATGCCAGCCAAGGGATCAGGAGGTAGTCCTCATAGTACATGGAACTCCTCCATTAGAGGGGCTGTGACCAGACATACCTTCTTGGCAACTGGTTTATAGACAAAAGAATGTGAGATGGAATCAAATTGAAATGAATTGGAAAACGCAGAAAGGTGGACAGGTGAAGGAGATGATTATGTAGAGGAGAAAAATGAGTAATATGGGAAAGAGGTTAACTGGTGACAGTCTTTGGAAATAAAAAGAGACAAGGATGGAGATGGAGACAGAGATGGAACAGACACAATAGATGAGTATGAGACAGTAGAATAGGGCTCTCCCCGACCATTAGGTGGATCATCAATGCTTAAAAACCCATTTTCATGACTGATTGGTGATTGGAGCAGGATAGTCCCTTTTAACACCAAGGGCATCCTTCAAGTCACACTTGGGTTGGGATACAATATCCTTTACCAGTGTTGGGGTCTCAGAGTGTAATTTTCTATGTGCCATTTGGAAAATCATCAGTAGAAGTGCTCATGAGACAATGGAATGGACAGCCGAGAAGCAGGTCAAAGTTGGCTCTTGGCAGAACCTGGACTTGTAAGGAGATGGGGCCAGCACTGAAGTCAAGACAAAGGTTCTCGATGATGCCAATAGTAGCGTCAGAACTTGTATTTGTGTTGATTATGGTTAGCTGGTGATCCAAGTGAACTGGTAGCCTGAGCTTTTCCCATACCCATTTAGACATGGCAATGACCTTGGAGCCACTATTCAAAACTTCTACAAGAGTTCAGCTGATATCAACAACAATGGCCTCAAGGGATTGGAGAGGCATACTGTGATGAGCAACAATAAGACCATCATCATTGTAGAGCACATTGCGACTGAATTCTCAGCTCACAGTACTGAGATCATGACCTGCAAGTTCATTGACATAGATGATATTAGAGATGATGGGAACACATTTTGCCAAAAAGAGATTCTTCAATTGCCATCGAAGATTGGAGGCAATGGCAATCAGGTCCTTTATGGAGACAGGAACAGTAGATTTCAGGACTCAGTTTAGGACTCACTTAGGAACTGTTTCATCTTCAAGAGGGAATGAATAGCAGAACTGTCCCAAAGGTTGGACAGGGGCAGGGTGAGAAGGATCAGGTCGTCTAGATAGAGCAAGGGCAGCAGAAGTCATAGTTGGTTGGGGGTTTCTAGCTGCAGCAATAGCTGGGGTTTCGATTTCATCAAAAACTGATATAGGTTTTGGCATTGGTCTGTTGGGCTTCTGAACTGGTATTTCAACACCATTGAAGTGCTGTCGTTTACCTTTATCTTTGGCCTTATCAGCCTGGAACGAAGCCCAAGTGTTGGTGATGTACGACTGGAATTCTGGGTCAGTGAGTTCAGGAGCAAAAGAGGAAACTGGAGTCATGAAGACCAATGGTTCAATGTCCAGAATGGCATTGATATCTGGGAACGTAGTCGAGAGGAGGTTAGTAGAAACTACAGGAGCAGAAGAAACAGCCAGTCAGTCAAGGCAATCTCAGAGATTCCTTGTGCCTTGTATGTGTGGGATGCAATTCCCATCTGGTAGGCATAAGCGTCCATTAGCTCCATGAATGGCTCGTCCAGCTTGAATATATCCATCTACATGAGGGCACTTATTCATAAAATGAGCTAGATCATCACAGAAAGTGCAATGCTTTGGCTGGGCGGTAGCTTGCATCACAGTTTGCTCAGCTTTAACTTGTACCGGTGCTGCTGCAGGTGCAACCAAGGGGATTGTTGGTTGCTGTTATGAAGCCCATATTCACGCTCTATTTTTCCAGATATTTCTATCATTTTTCCCCACTTTCTACAACAACAACTAACCTTTATAATATGAAGGTCAACAAGTGCTGACTAACGCATTATGTGACTACGGTCTAGACTAGCAACACATGTTCCCCTTCTATTTCCACCTTTGACTCATTTCTTTCATTTCCACTTCTTCCATTCTAGACACCTCACTCCAGACCACATGCTAGACGCATGCTGGCCCCACTTTTTAATTACTGCACCTCATTTCTCTTATCTTTCATTTCCACTCTTCTTAAAGCTATAATACAGCATTCTTGATCTCCATTACTTCTTTCTGACTCATACAGACTCCACCTGACTCAGCCTTATCTCTAGGGCTAAGAGCATGGACTTATATAGTAATATTAAGTACCAAACATGTATAAACATATAAGTAGTATATAAAGGCCCAAGAGCCGGCCAAGAGGACCTTAGTTTGTCCTCTTCGGTTTTTCTCTACAACCAACGGACTTAGCAGAACACCAATCTCCTAGTCTCTTCTGCATCAATCTTAAATGAGTGGCCTATAGCCTTAAATGGTTGTAGGGTTACTTCATTAGGATGAACTCTTTCTTATGCTATACTCCACTTGGCACAGGCTTAGCTACCCTTCGCCTCTCTTTCACAAAAACGCTTCCTGCTTAACCACACTCACACTAGAAGTGCGTTTCCGAGAAATCCTTCACAAATATTCTTACCAACGCCTTAGTGGCTATTCCACGTTTTCTTTCTAGTGCAGGCCACTACATCTCACGTCAAGTGCAAAGAACTCGAGACTGGTACATATATCTTAGACACTGTAGTACAGGAGCAGGATCAGGAGACCATCAACTCTCCATCAATTTACCAAGGGCACTGGGACAGCGCAATCCCAGTCAACTACTACAAGGGGGCATACAACCCCAACAACAACGAAGTGTATGAGGGCATACAGGACGAGCAACCACCAGTAGTACCTGCTGCCTTTCCCTCATGCTCTCCCATTCCCATAGCTTGGCCTGTCTCTCGAGAGTTTCTAGGAGATGAAGTATATGAAATCATCCAGGCGGCAGAGAACCAAGCCTGAGAAGAACAAGAATGGCAAGCAGAGATTGCCACTGATGCATGACAACAAGGGTACCAACAGGCACAGAGAATACTCACCAATATCAGATGGAGGATCTATGGAACCCCACCCCTTGTACAAGCAGCCCAGCAGTGGCTGGAAATTTTGAGAGAACGATGAGAGTGGTATAGAGAACGCTGTCAAGTCAGATTTGAAGAACCCTGGTGGAGCAGGATTGAACATGAGGGACAGACCTCCTCATTGCGACTGAGACAAGCTTTGAAGGCTCTCTGCCAAACACCTTACTAGCAGAAATAGAACTGCTATTCTCAAGAGACACATATAGAACTCTCTATGGACACTTTCCTGAATATGAAACCTACATCACCCCTTTCATCTACGAATAAATGTACTCCCAACTTCTCTTCAAATACACTTTCTTGTTTGCTCTCCTATACGTTTTCTACCAACACATCTATCTTTTCTTGTTTGCTCTAGGACTCTTAATTCTCCATATCATGCCACAAGGAACAGGATTTGCTTTCGAATACTCATGAAATGCTAATGAATTCTCGCTTATCATAGCCAACCCTTTGAAGATGGCTGATGAAAAGTTTAAAAACAAAAACAGTAATAATAACAAAGCCAAAGTCAATTGGGCAGGCAAACCAGACTACTCAGGTTGGAACAACGTCAACAATACCTGGGGAAATAACGACAGCTGGAAGGAAGCAAACTCTATCTGAAGCAACCCTACAACCACTTAAGGCCATAGGCCACTCACTTTAGGATTGACGTGAAAGAGACTAGGAGATTGGTGTTCTGCTGAGTCCGTTGGTTGTAGAGGAAAACCGAAGAGGACAAACTGAGGTCCTCTTGGCCAGCTCTTGGGCCTTTATATACTACTTATATGTTTGTACATGTTTGGTACTTAATATTACTATATAAGTCCATGCTCTTAGCCCTAGAGATAAGGCTGAGTCAGGTGGAGTCTGTATGAGTCAGAAAGAAGTAACAGGGATCAAGAATGCTGTACCACAGCCTTAAGAAGAGCAGAAATGAAAGAGACTGTGAGCGGTAATGAAGATAAGAGAAATGAGGTGTGGTAATTAAAAAGTGAGGCCAGCATGTGTCTAGTATGTGGTCTGGAGCAAGGTGTCTAGAATGGAAGAAGTGAAAATGAAAGAAATGAGTCAAAGGTGGAAATAGAAGGGGAACATGTATTGCTAGTCTAGACCATAGTCACATGATGTGTTAGTCAGCACTTGTTGGCCTTCGTATCATAAAGGTTAGATGTTGTTGTAGAAAGTGGAAAAAATGATAGAAATATTCTGGAAAAATAGAGCATGAATATGGGTTTCATAACACTATCCCATCTGAAGCACCACAAAACATTCCTACAGACATACCCAAAGACAACTGGGTCAACTGGGTATTCAACTACATATGATTCGACTTAATCGAAGAAGTAGTACTTCGAGTTCAAGTGATACGCCTCACAAAGGCATTACAAGAAAACCCTATCCAGGGTTATGCTTGGATTCAACCTGCTTCTACCGAATCATCCCCTTCTATAACCTTTACAGAATTCAAAGTCACAGGAGGTTTCCCTTTTAATGATGAACCAATTCCCCTAACCGAGGAAGAAATAAACGCCCTCTAAATTGCCCAACATGGCAGCCCAACTAAGTCAAGCAATGCAGCAAGTATTTAATTCATCCATGTCTACTCCAGATCAGAAATTCCAAGCACTCCTCATGGAGATAGCTGATCTATGAATAGAAAATACTAATATAAATGTGGAAGTACAACAACAAATCACGGAAACACAGCAGTTGGCAAATTTGGTCCAACAGCTTACAAACCAAGTCACAATGCTACAAACCACTGCACAAGTAGCATCCGCAGCACCAACAACCACACCACAACCTAGTCAAAAGGTAGAGATCTTTGCCAATCCAGGCAATTTCAACAGTACATGGTGGAAGTTCGAAGCCTGGTGGGCCAAGATGCAAGCATAGATAAACATAAATGGCCATGCAATCACCACCGGATCAGAAAAGGCAGTCTTTGCAGTACTATCATGACTTAAAGGAAAAGACGCCACAATATTTGCACAATCACAAATCCATAAGCTCACTACAGGACAGATGTATACCTGGATGATGCTCGAGGATGAGCTCACAGGATTCTTTAGAAAGACCAACCAGTGAGACAACTACGTTGCATAACTAGAAAAGTTATTCCAAGGAGAAACAAAGACGGATCCATACTTGGCAAGAATTGAATCTTTGCAAGTATTGGCTCAAATCTCAGGAGATCAGATGATCTGACACTTAGAAACCCATATACGAAAGTCCATCATTATGAAAATGCTTGAAGATCATCCAAACCAATCCACAGATCCAATTTGGAAAGATCTTGATGCAATGGTTAAGAAAATATGAGAAGTAGGCAATGCTCAAGAAGCAATACCAGTGCTTCTAGGCCAGACCTCACAACAAAATGACCATATGGACATTGGAGCAACAAGTACTCCACCACAATCTAATTTCGCAATGAAATACTACCTTTGCAATAGTCCTTCGCATCATGCTGCTCAACATCCAGGAGTTAAGCAATGCTGAGATTGCAAATGGTATGGTAAATACAAGAAAGGATGCAAAAGCTCCTCCTTTAATCTTGGAGAAAGTCAATCGATTAGAACCATAGAGTCATGGGATGAAATAGTTTAAAATGACCAATACGAAGAACCAACAACTCTCCCACAAGCCATTCAAGGAATGAATTACGGCGAAATGAAGGCATACTTCTACAACCTAAAAGATGCCAAAATATATGCCACATCCAGTAAGGAAAAAGATCCAGCAGTGTGATTGGTCTGGGTAAACATGCTGCTAAATGAATGAATCAGGTAAGGAATAGATACACCCCACTAACGATTGAACAGACAATTCTTGATTACGATGAATGTAACCTATCTCATCATATCCAACCAGGGCCTTCTGTTGAACAGAAGCTCGCCTGAGGGTCTAAATTGGGGCTTAATTCTGCTTTATGTTTCCACTTACCAAGAATCCCAGAGAAGCTTTATGTAAAAAGAAATCATAAAGCAGCAATATTTCCCACAAAAGGATCAGAAGCCACAGCAGGCTACAATCTATACGCAGTTGAAGAATTAGAAATTCCCAGCATGGAAAAAAGCCTAATCAATACAATGATATCAATCGCCATTCCAACAGGATGTTATGGAAGAATCACTTCACGAAGCAGTCTAGCAGCAAAGAATCACATTCATGTAGGTGTAGGAGTTATTGATGCTGATTACAGAGGAAACATAAAAGTCCTTTTGATGAATTTCTCTCCCAAAATGTTCAAAGTATCAAAGAGAGATCGCATAGCCCAATTAATATTGGAAAAGATAATGCACCAATCGAAGAACGACAAAAACTTGATGAAACCAAAAGAGGATCCACAGGATTCAGATCAACAGGCAAAGCCATATGAATGATCAACCCCCAACGAGAATTGAAACTCAATCTAAGAATCTGCTCAATCAAAAATACTAAACAATTCCTCATAGTCACCACACTTTTGGACTCAGGAGCCAATTGTGTATTCATCAATTGCACCTTCACAGAAAAGAAGAACCTAGCTCTCTGAAGACTAGACAGACCTATAGAAGTTTTCAATGTTGACAGAAAGGAAAATTCTGCTGAACAAATCACTCACACAACAGACTTGATAATTGACTATAATGGACACCGAGAAATGGTTACTGCAAAAGTGACTGATTTAGGAAAGAATGAAATAATTTTCGGTTACACAAGGCTGAAAAAGCACAATCCAGACATAGATTGGAACACTGGAGAAATTACGATGAAACAATATCCATCCATGTGTTACCATTTGCAACCAAAAGGATCATGGTTACAAACCATCGAAAAAGAAGAATCAGAAGCAGAACTTTGTCAGTATCAGATACGAATAGGACAGAAAGTGGACAAAGCATTGTCAAAGCTAATCGATGAGAAACAACAACCAGAACAATTAGTCTCAAAAAAATACCATGAATACCTTTCTGTATTCTTCCAGAAGAAATCAGAGCGAATGCCAATAAGGAAATCATGGGATCACACTATAGAACTAAAAGAAATGTTCAAACCTAAGAAGGGACACATAATCCCGTTATCTCCAAATGAGCAAAAGGAAGTCTCAGACTTCATTGACGATCAACTACGAAAAGGCTACATACAACCTTCTAAATCCCCTCAAACCTCACCAGTCTTCTTTGCACCAAAGAAAGACAGATGAAAACAAATGGTATAAGATTACCAATATCTAAACAAACATACGATCAAAAATAATTACCCACTTCCTCTCATCTCTCAACTTGTTAACAAGTTGAAAGGAGCAAAAATGATCACAAAAATGGATTTACAATGGGAATACAACAACATATGCATCAAGGACGGAGATGAATGGAAGGCCGTGTTTGTGTGTCACAGAGGATCCTTTGAACCGCTAGTTATGTTCTTTGGACTTTGCAACTCACCCGCAACCTTTCAGACTATGATAAACGAAATATTTGCAGACATGGAAGACGTAATGGTTGTATACATTGACAACCTCATGATCTTCACCAAGACCGACGATCCAAAGAAACACGACAAAATAGTGAAAGAAGTACTATGACAATTACAGAAAACGACCTATTTGTCAAGCCAGAAAAATGCACATTTCAAGCAAAGGAAGTAGAATTCCTTGGAATAACAGTATCTAACCAAGGGATTAAAATGAATAATGACAAAGTTAAAGCCATTCTAGAATGGCCAGAACCAAAAACAGTAAAAGGAGTAAGAAGCTTCCTAGGACTTGCCAACTTCTATTGAAGATTCATAGAAGGATACACCCAAGTGGCTAGACCACTCATAGATCTCACAAAGAAAGACATTCCATTTCAATGGACAGATCAATGTCAAAAAGTGTTTGATATGCTCAAACGACGCTTTATTATGGCACCAATACTAGCATTTCCAGATAACAACAAAGAATTCTGATTAGAAACCGACACATCAGATTATGCCACGGGAGCAGTGCTCTCAGTATAAAACAACAACAAATGGCATCCAGTTGCCTATTCTAGTTACAGTATGTCACCAGAAGAATGAAATTACCCAATAGCAGACAAAGAAATGCTCAGCATCATCAGAGCATTAGAACAATGGAGACACTACCTTAAAGGTAGTAAATACGAATTTGAAATATGGAATGATCATGCCAACCTCCAATATTTCATGAAGCAACAAAACCTCAACAGACGACAAGCCCACTGGGCACAATACCTCTCACATTTCAATTTCAAATGGATCCATAAAGCAGGAACTTGAATGGGAAAAGCCGATGCTCTCTCTCGAAGAGAAGATCATGCACAAGGCATTAATGATGATAACAAAGGAGTAATGATAATACCCAAAGAAAGAATCAGAGTAACAAAAATACTAATTCATGATAACAGAGATGAAATCACTGCACTAATAAAGAATGCCACATCTAAATTATGAGAAGGATACATCCAAAATATCAGTCAAAAATATCACCTAGAAATGAAAAATGAATTCATTCAAACTGTTACAAAACCCATATTCATGCCCTATTTTTCCATATATTTCTATCATTTTTTCCAACTTTCACAACAACTTCTAACCTCCACAACCCAAAAGCCAACAAGTGCTGACTAACACATCACGTGACTATGGTCTAGACTCATAACACATGTTTCCTTTCTATTTCCACTTTTGACTCATTCTTTTCATTTCCACTTCTTCTATTCTAGATGTTCCATTCCAGACAACATGCTAGACACATGATGGCCTCACCTTTTTAATTACCGGGCCTTGTTTCTCTTATCTTTCATCACTGCTCACAGCCTTTTTCACTTCCACTCTTCTTGAGGCTGTGGTACAGTATTCTTGATCTCCATTGCTTTTTCTGACTCACACAGACTCCACCTGACTCAGCCTTATCACTAGGGCTAAGGGTATGGACTTATATAGTAATATTAAGTACCAAACATGTACAAACATACAAGTAGTATATAAAGGCCCAAGAGCCGGCCAAGAGGACCTTAGTTTGTCCTCTTTGGTTTTCCTCTACAACCAATGGACTCAGCAGAACACCAATTTCCTAGTCTCTTCCACATCAATCCTAAGTGAGTGGCCTATAGCCTTAAATGGTTGTAGGGTTGCTTCAGTTGTGATACCGCTGGGACTAGGGGTGCTGGTACAGAGACAGGGGGCAAGGCCACCCAAGATGGAATGTAGAGAACCAATGGAATACTCAACTATGTCAAGGGATGAAGGGCCAACCCAGTAAGGAGGAATTGAGTTGCCTTAATGATGTCAGAAACAGGATAGGGGTCATACGGATGGTGAGCTGGCTTTGTAATGAGAAGACATTGTCAAACCTATGCTTTGAGGGCGATGGGCAGACCAGTCATAAAAAGAGAGTCTTGGTCAAGGTCAGAGAGCTTTCTATTGGCAACCAGGAGTTTGGTGACCTTCTGAAATTTGTGCTGGTACTTGCCCAAGTCTTTGATTGTATGCATCGGTTTACTCCTATATTCTTCAACCAGATACTGTATGACAGCTTGGCAATACTTGTTAGCAGTCTCGCAACCGGGATACAATTGTTTAACCATGATGACAAACAATGCCCAATTGGCTGGGACAGTGGTAGCCTCATCGAGCAGCTCCCAACCTTTGGCTTCTTTCAGGTCAGTATTGTTACGAAACCCATATTCACGCCCTATTTTTCTAGATATTTCTATCATTTTTCCCGACTTTCTACGACA
>JBBPUN010000102.1:0-24408 GCA_038094715.1 Heimioporus punctisporus | reverse complement strand
GTGATATGTCATGTGATGTTCTAGATTCCTCTAGTCACGTGTCACTGATTAGTCAGTAGACATATTCGTTAGACAAGGAATAAGAAAGTCTTAAGAGAGATGTAGTATGAAGTCTACATTCTCAACATGGGGGTCATGGTCGTGGTCACACCCTCGTTCTCAATGCGTTATTGTTGTTGTTGCTGTCGTCGTTGTGTGGTGAGATGGTGAGAGGTGGTGGGGGTGACGACATGGATATACGGTTGCATGTGTTGTCGCCGTCCAATCATGATGGTGCGGAAGTCAGCGTGGTACATGCATCCTCGATGCGGTGGGGTCTTAGTCACGCCATGGTAGTGACAGGCGGTGTGACAGTGACTGACGCGTTTGTCACGCCCGCGTGTCAGAGCAGCCGGGTATAACTCGTATGTAGATACCTCCTAAGTGTATACCCGGGGGTGGAGCGGCTGCGACCAGTTTGCGACCGCGTTGTGTCGGTTGTCGTTGCGTCGGCATCTAGCCGAAGTCAAAGTTACTTATACTGTACATCGTAAGGACTTTGTCAAATTCCCATTCTCCGTTATGTAACTTTTAGACCAGCTCAGGCACTGTCAGGGACCATCCTACTAACTTATTTCTAGTGGTTCTGGCACCATGCTGCGCGTAAATATACACGGCCCTTGGGCCTTAGGCCTTATCTCTCGTTACAAAAATGCAATTCGGCTGTCAAACATACTAGAACTTTGGAGCCTGTGCCGAAAAAGGTCCGTATGCTCTGGCCAGACATTGTGACAAACTTACATATATACATATATAAGCCCTGTTTCCCAGGTTGATATGTTCCTCAACAATGGAACCATTTACTTTTCAGCTTGCGATACTTGTGCCTGTGTTTGTCGTTGCACTGGATTCTATTCGGCGCTTTATTCAGAGCAGACGAGAGAGGGACGGATTGCCACTCCCTCCAGGACCAACACCAATCCCTCTACTAGGAAACGCCCACTCCATTAACATCAACGAGCTTTGGAAGTCGTACACCGACTGGAATACGAAATACGGTGAGATTCGGATCCAGTACGAGACAATATACTAAGTAGATGATGACAGGTGATGTGGTGTATCTTCGACTTTTGGGCGAAGAAGTTATAGTACTTGGCTCGCAACATGCTGCAGTACAGCTGCTCGAGAAACGGTCTCATATCTATTCAGATCGTCCTTTCAACGCCGCCTTTCGGCCGTGAGTGTTGTTATGTGTACGTTGTGTCTGAATTCCACCGTCACCGCACAACGTAGGTTCGGTGTGGAGAATGCCTTTGTTTTCACCCGCTACGGCGATTACTGGCGGTTTTGCAGGCGGATTTTTCACCAGTCATTCAACTCTAGTGCTGTGCTCAACTTCCGTCCAATGCTGACCCGTCAAGCTCGACAGTTGGTGGTGAACATTGTGGATAGCCCAGATCAATACGAATTACATTGCTCCACGTACGTCTCGAGGATCGACAGAAGATTTACTCTCTTACGCCACTTTAGTTTTTCTTCTTCAATGGCAATGTCTGCTGTCTATGACTATGAACCAAAGCCGCAACATGATCCCTTCGTGCAGACCATGCACGATTATGCAGAAGCAGCAATGACAAAGGGCGTCACTCCGGTAAATTCTATACTCATCAGCCTATTTCCTTTCCGTAAGTTTTCACGACTGTAAATTGGCCACTGCAGTTCATGGGTCATCAGTTTTACATGTCCCCGACTGGTTCCCCGGATCCTCCTTGAAGCGCGAGGCAAAGCACGCATACGACCTTTCTATCAAGGCTACAGACCTACCTTACCAATATTCCGAGCAGAACTTGGTGAATTTCCTTCGCTTCGTGCTATCTTTTATTCATTTCAAAACGATCTAGAGAATTCCCCGAGAACATTCATCATGTTCAATGGTCTCTGATCACCTCCTTCGGATGCAGGAACAAGACGAGTCGCAACGTGGAGCCTATGTATCTACTCTCAAGACCACGGCTTTCACTGCTATTCTCGGTATACATGGTACTGTCACCTGAAATCACAATTTTGACGTCCTAATTTTGTGTAGGTGCTGACGAAACGGTATGTAGCACTGAAGAATGTCGTGTTCGAGTATTTAACCCCATGACTACTTTGCAGACAAGTTCGACGTTGCTCACGTTTATTCTCGCCATGGTCCTTCATCCTAATGTATGGAAGCGTGCTCAGGTTGAGATCGATGCTGTTGTAGGGAACCGTCTTCCCGACTTCGGTGATAAAAAGGCGCTGCCCTTTGTAGAGGCAATCGTGCGAGAGACGCTCAGGTGGCACCCTGCAGCTCCTTTGGGTAACGGTCGCGTTAGAACTTGGTACGAGGTATCTGATCAGGTTCGAAGGTATCTGGCACGCCTCATTGAACAACGATACGTATAATGGCTACTTCATACCGAAAGGTGGGTGCCATATCCTCTCCCTGAGCCGTACAAAAGTTCATCCTTATTTGAAATAGGTGCCACCGTCGTTCAGAATACCTGGTACGTCAGCTCTTATCTTTTAGTAAAATTACACGATCGTGTGACACATGCCGTTAGGGCAATGTGTCGCGACGAGGGTCGGTTCCCGAATCCAGATGCCTTCATGCCCGAGAGGTTTCTCGACCAAGATGGTCTGCTGAACGACAGCGATCCGGCTAGTTTCGTATTCGGGTTTGGTCGAAGAATATGTCCCGGTGCGTCTTTTCGAGAACGCACCCCGAGCGCGACTCGCGAAACCCATCCTTATTTTTTTTCAAACCAGGACGTCACATGGCAATCGAGTCTATCTGGATCGCCATGGCCACGATGCTCGCCACGCTCGATTTCCGTCTTGCCAAAGACGCGGAGGGAAACGAGGTCGAGATCGAGGTCGGGTGGTTGAACAGCTTGGCACAGTGAGTTCCAAACCGGATTGGGCGTCGGCCTTTACGCGTTTACGTTTGATGCTGTAACAGTCGCCCTGCTCCGTTCCCGTGCGAGCTCGGTCCTCGTGGGCGTTTCGACAAGTCGTGTTTGGAGTGTATGCTCGTGAAGTGAGTGTTGTGCCGTTCGATGGATGTAGGGCGTGGTCGTGGTTTTTTCCGTAAAGATCGTTTCGTTGTGTTTGTACGGATTTACATATTATGCTGTCATTGTAGTTCAGAAAAGTCTGTTGTAAACGTGTGGAGCGCACCCCCTGTGTTAGAATTCGTGAGAGTCGATGGTAAGAGATTGGGGAGAATGAGTGTACGCAGTAAGGAAATATTACATGAATAAAAACTACGATCGGCTAGATCTCTCGTATGCAGGCGCCCCTTCAACGGCAAAAGCATGCATCACTTGTTGAATGAAGACTGCGAGCTATGGTCGATCAAATTGGTCAATTGACCGCGTTGAGCCGAGTAGGTATACAGGCGAATACCCTGATGAGCTGTAGGCTAGCTAGCTGCGGGGAAGTCGGCACGTCACATCAGATTTTTCATTCGTGCATCTGAGTTCTTGCAGACCAGTACCACCATGATGACGTTTATGCTCCCCATGGTCCTCCATCTGGCACGTGTGGAAGCATGTGCAGGCGGACATGGACGCTGTCGTAAAAAAGAACTGCCAGCCTATCACAAAAAAAAGGAAAATTTAGATACATCTATATCGTCTATTATTGACCGAAATAATTGATTATATTCATTACTAGTCCTCTGCTGCCAGTCACAGCAGTGAGAGGTAATATAGAGCTATATTAAAAAGCTGCTCAACATTATATGAGTCAGGCTCAGGACGGTTCCTGGCCGATGCAACCATGTATCTGGATCGCAATCGCTACGATGCTCGCCACGCTCGAAATCGAGCCTGCCAAGGATACCAAGGGAAATGAGGTGGAGGTGGAGCCCACGAGGGTCAACGGATCACTCAGCGAGTAAAACCGATCCGCGTACTCCGTCGCGATATGAAACGGTACGGTCGGTCGGCGGTATTCCCGTGCAAGCTCACGCTTCGCGCACACAGACATATCTCTGGAATGTATGCTCTTAAACTGATGATAAGAGACAAAGTCAAAACACAATCGAAATGTCCAAGGTCCGCTGGTGGCCAAGTCGTCGATCGATCGAAAGGAGGGTCGTGCAGGACGATAAAGAGATGTAAACTTATTGGTCTTGTGTTACACGCAAACGATGCGACAACGATCAAAACAGTGTGTGGACAGCACGGACGGCATTTTGAGGGGGGGGAGTAGCATCACACCCGCCCCTTCCACGCGCGCGCAAGATAGATCGAAGACGCAAACGCCAACACAAGCGCAACGGCGCTCACCTCGAACGTCGATTTCCAACACACAGGTCCGTAACACACGCCGTCCGAATCAGGGCTCGTGCTCACGTGCGCCTCCGCCACGAAGGCGTAGAGGTACGAAAAAACGGGGGTGCCGAGGAAGGGCGAATACGTGAGGATACCGAAATTTCGGCCGAGATTGGCGAGACCCCAGATGGAGGAGACGAGGGACGGCCTGGAGAGGGAGCACGGTCAGTTTTTTCGTGGCGCGTAACACACACAAAGAGACGAGGACAAACAGAATGGCAAACACACATCCGTATGCGAAACCAGCGCCGACGCTACAATCCGATCAGACGTTTTATCCCAAATCGAAAAGGAGACGACAGACCTCAACACCCACACGTCTGACTGCCGGGTGACACCGATGGCCATCCAGGCATAGGTAAAAATGCAGACGGCGGAGGCAAGCGCGAGAAAGGCGATTCGGCTGATACGATGCTCCCGCAAGAACCCTCGGTTTTCGATGTCGCGCGAGGGCACGGACGAGACAATGTCAGCGAGGGGGCCGATGACGAGCCTTGAAAGCGTGTTGGTGATGGAGAGTGTCCTAACTTGCGTTGTGGTCACGATAGTGGTCGCGTCGCCGGCAAGGGAGGAAACGATGGCAGACTGATTACGGAGGGAAAGAACGATAGTACCGATGTTGGAGATGACCATTTCGCACTAGCCCAACCTGTCAGTGTCTCGTTCCGTAACATCAACGTATTAGCTTTTTACTTACAGATCCGAGCACGACAAACGAGATGAAGGCGAGGACCCAGAAATGACGGTCCATCAACAGATCCATTGCATTGTTTTTGAATTCGGGGGGTTCGTCGGGAACGGATACGACATCGACTTGAAGTAGATCTTGTTCCTGGTTATTTCCATTGGTCTTGTTTGGAAGAAGCGATGTACGTTCGTGGGGGGCTTCGGGGTCACTTGCGACCTCTGCGGGTCCTTCGGTGGAGGAAGCGGGTATGACGTGCATGGTCAAAGCTCCTACGAGGTGAACACAACCACAGAGCACGGCGAGAAATTGCAAGAAATGAGTGACATCGAGTTCACCGTCGGGAAGGGAGAAGAAGCGAGAGGCGAGAAAGGAAAGAAAGGTGGGTGAGAGGCCGAAGAGGGACATGGCTGTTCCAGCCGCCATTCCAATAAAGTTTGGGAAGTTTTTGGAGGCGGCAAATATGGAAGAAAAGTAACTAGCAAGATGAATCAATGATCGCATGACTTTGGGTGGAGGCACGTACGAAAATACGGCGCCCAAACCACCGATAAAAAAGAATATGACGAGGTTGTAGAACGTAGAGGCGGACGGTTGAGACGTGGAATCTGGTGTAATGGCGATCTCGTGAGCAAACAGACCAAAGCCTACGGAGAAGAGACAGGCGGCAATCAAGGAGCATGCCCAAGCGCCATAGTAATCAAGGATCTTGCCGACAAAGGCCGCAAAGGGATATTGGCCCATCATGCCGCTAGAGGGGGGGATGAGCAGGAGAAACACAAGAACGGAAAGAGAGCGTACGCAAGGGCGATGGTGGTCAATTGTGGTTGAGTGAGCTTCAGGTGCTCTGCCAACGCTGGCGAAATGATTGGAAAGCAGAAAACGCCGCCAGCACATATCCTATCAAAACGGTGGATCAGTGTTTCGCTTCCGGTGCTGTCGTGGCCGGACGAACGCATTGGCGCCGACGGAAAAGCACAAGAGCGCGAGTCGTGTGCGACGGAAACGAGGAGAGGTTGGAGAGCGTAGTTGTTGTTCGGTAGACATCGTCGAGGACGGGTATGCAAACCACCCGGTGGTGGTGAGAAGAAGACTCGAGCGCGGAGTTTGCCAGAGCTGGCCAAACCGGGGAGTCACTGCTGTTCACCGCACTGAGCACTGAGCACATTGTCGGGTCATCGCGCGAACGACCGACATTTCGTTCGCTCGACGTGTTCGAGCAGGCCTTTTGTCAAGGGCGTAGCGTTCAGGGGCTAATTTACCCGATTGAGAACAATGCCTGGAACAAAAGACTGGGTTCGACAATTGTCCACGATTCGAGTTATATACCCGCAATGTTTCGTAGACTCGCATCCGCCACCCTTTCCCCCTCTCCTTGGCTGCTGGTCAGTTCTGTGGTGTTTTCATGATGGAATCGTTTCCGCTCTTTTTCAAAATTCGTGCATCTGCTTTCGGTGAGTGATCTTGGTCGACACTTTTTTTTTTTTTCGCTTGCTCATGCAGTTGCTATGCAGCGTGTATCATGTTGTTCAGTTTCTTGTGGCTTGTCTTGCTGTGCGTCGAAGCGTACGCTCGCTGGGGCGTGTCCGACCAAATCAGCCGTGCGTATCACGTTCAGGCTCTCGTTCGTCTCTGACAAGCGGTCAGACTCTTTGATGATTTTGTTCATTCTTTCTAATACCATCACGCTTGTCATGTTACCCATGCTGTGAGTCCATACGTTCTCCGGTTCCGAGACGCTAAGCATGCATGTCTAGTATCCTCGTCAAATTTCGTGCCTGGTTGGATGCGGCACGTTTACACTTTCTGTTCGTCCTCCAAGTCGGTGTGTATAGGTATAAAACACGACACGACATTCTTCTCAATCGTCTTTGATAGGCTCGGCCGCAGCTGGCACGTACTGGAGTCCCAAAACCCAATGTCCTGACCAAAGTGTGTCTTATTCCCCCTTTTCTACCACGGTCTGACTCGATTCGTAGCCCCGGACGACATTGGTGTCTGCCAACTCATCGAGATATATACCATGATGGCATGCTGGATCATACCTGGGATATGTGAGTCCACACGCTCGACTCTTGAACTTGCTTACGATGAAACGCAGTGGTCGTCTACTTGATCTATTTCGCCATAATGTCCTACCTCCAGTCACGCATTCCAGTGGTCGTAGAGCCTAAGCTGTCCGGGCACCGTTCGGACGATCCCGAGATGGGCTCATGTGATTTCCTTCCTTCTCTGGCGGAGAATGTGAGAGAGATTAGCTCGAGCAGTGGGTCCTTCCCGTCTCGATCTCTCATGTTACCTGCCATCGTCCAAGCTCAATATCAATCACTCCCTCAGCCATCGCATCCGCCCATCCCACCGCCACGTCAGTCAACGATGCCGTCCTTGGTTCCACAGCCGTTCCTCTCGCTTGCTCCGGTGCCCAGTCGACACCAGTCCCTTCCCGCGTTCAGGCATGGTCCTTCTCGCCCTGTACTTGCATTGTCCGTTTCGCCGCCTCAGTCACCCCCAGCATTTCCCTCACACGCTCAAACGCCTTCTTCGTCGCGCACGTTCCATCATAGCCCATCCTTTAGTTTCGACCCTAGTACATATTCTTCCAAGACGTCCTCGAGACAGCTCTCGGCGATGCCGTCTCCGAGCGAGACGCAAACGTTCGAAGAATCCACGACACGGTCCTCGCGGGCGAGGCTATCAAAACCAATTCCTGCACATCTCCTGTAATAATACTGTAGAACTTTGCCATGTAATCCTGAAACGTCATATCATAGCGTTTGATAGCCGGATCGCCGGGGCTGTGGCATCGCCAGGCAAAAAAAAAAAAAAAGGTTCGAGTTTGGCTCCGAACGTGACAAAATTATCTCCAACGTTTTTACGCGGATGCGGTCGGCGTAGTCACTCTCCACGCACACACACGCCCAGCACTCGTCCTTTCTTTCTACTTTTTTTTTTTTCATGGACACCGTCGCGTTCAAGGCGAGTCTCGTCCTCGTTCGCGAGCTTGCGACCCTCATCGTTGTCAGACCCTCCTCCGGACGACCTCCCAACGTCTCGGCCAGCTCCAGGAACGCAAGGATGCGCAGAGCCAACAGCTGCGACGCGACATTTCTATTTCTCTCTCGCAGGGCCAGGTCGCCCTCGCGCGCGCAAAGGCGGTCACGCTGATTCAGGAAGACACGATGAGCGATTTGTTGGAAGAGCTGGAGATGTTCGTGGGCGTCGTCGGCACTCACGTTGGCGAGTTGCGCTTGGGGGTCCCTATTGGTCTAGGGCTGTTGGATGCGGACGCGGACGCGGAAAAGAACCGCCGCACGAGGCAAGTTGCCCTCCCTGCGCTGGCCTCGCAGCTGATCAGGCGCAGTAGCCTGAGTCCCGCTTTGGTCGAGGCTGCAGCGAGCATCATACACGCCGCACCGAGCACCGAGTCCAAAGGTGCCGCTCTGATCTTCCCTTTGTCAACCTGCTCATCCGATTCTGCCAAGAACTGAACACGGTGCGGGAGACCCTCGTTCAGCGTCTCGGACCTGCGTTTGCTCAGGCAGCATCCGCCGCTCGCAACAACCATGTCTCCTCACGCGTCCGTTCTCTCTCTCCTGGCCGACCCTTTTCTCGTTCTGACGCACGCGTCGTGTCAGGTCATGCAAATCCTTTCCTTGCCACCCCCTACGGCCTTGAAGATGGACGAATATCTCGTAGAGATCGCTCAAACTTATGGCATTCAGTGGGCCCCAGAACCGCAAAGAGATACCCTGTATGACCACTCGACTGTCCCGGCTTTCGTGAACTGATTGCGGTGCACGTCTGTAGTCCCAACGTCATAGCGGAGATCTTGCGCGTGGGCGCTGGTTCTTCGCCCATCGTCGATCTCCCACGTTTGCGCGAGATTTGTGCACGTGGTACGTCACATGAAAATCACGCCGTCATAGACTCATGTCTCGACGGTAGGGCTCCCCGACGATCCGCCGTGGATACGCCCCCGTATATGGCGGTAGGTTCTCGACTTTTATCACGGTAGACAGCTAATGTGGTGAAAACCAGATTGTTCTTTGGCACCCTTCCCGTGTTGAAAACGACGTGGGCCAAGGAAAGTCGGAAACAAAGAGACGGTTACTATGTGCGTTTGTCGCGTCTGTTTCATATTTACGACTTGATTTTGCATGGTAGGACCTCGTCCGTCGTCTCCTCACTCCCGTTGCTTCTCTGCCTGCCCCTACCGAACCCTTCTCCGAGCCAACGGACGTGCTCATCGTCCGCATCTTCGAGTCTCTCTCCCGCGTTTCCCCTGATCTATTTATTCTTCTCGAGAATGAACCCAAAGGCCGATCGAGCAAATGCCCACTCGAACCCTCCGCACCGGACAACATTTATATACCATGCGCATCAAATCTCGATGATCGATTAGCCCTTCTCAAGGCTGATGATGGTGCCCCAGAGACGCCAGAGATACGTCTCGACTCGGATCTCGACGGTAGTCTGGATTCGGTCCCTTTTCCATCGCTCGCTTCTCGGCGACTGCGTCGTCCGGAGACGCTTCTTTCTTCCAAGGCACGCAACCCGCCAGCACATCGCGCCCACCTTTCGTCTCTCATCCGTCTCCTATACATTCACAACTATATTCACAATTCATCGAATCCAGCTGTCCAGTCGCCACATGTTCCTTGGTTGTTGGTCCCGCTCTACAGTGCGCTCGTCGGAGAGATTGATGAAGATGAAGCCCCACACGCCGAAGCGGATACTTTCTGGGTGTTTGAGGCGCTCATAGGAGAGATTGCGGAGATGGAAGACGAGCAGGGAGGAAAGATCTGGATGCGGAAGATGAGCGAGCGGATCAAGTGGGCGGACGGGGAGTTGGCCTCCAGCCTTGTACGTGTCTACCTTGCACGTTTCCCTGCGAATTGACTCGACGTTTTCGTGACAGCACGGGACCGGTCTCGACCCCATCCTGCCGCACTATTCATAGTGAGTCGTTCCCTCCACTCTACATCATAGATTTAAATGAAGCGGTCACTAGTCGTTGGCTTGCGCCGCTATTGGCTCAAACCCTTCCCTTGTCCTCCGTTTTTCCTGTTTGGGACGTCATATTCTCTCGTCCGATGCGTTCGCGCGACGCCAACCCGAAACTCGAACACCTCGTCGATGTATGCACGGCACTTCTCATCCGTGCACGAACGCCGCTCTTCAGGTACGTGTGACCGGAGCGGTCCCGCTCTCTCTTACTTTTTTTTAAAACTCTGTTGCACAGGCTCGGCAAGCCAGCGCAAAAGGTTCCGGGTCTCTGGAATCAGGAACACAAGGCGTTGCCACCCGTTTCACCCCTCCGACCATGGGAACTCAGCGATGCGTTCAAAGAAGGCGTCGGACTTCTCACGACCTACCCTATTGATGCAGCAGGCGGTATAGATCGGATTCTCCAAACGGCTTCGGATCTTACCCTGAAACGGATTGAGGCGGGGGAAAGAGCCAAGGAACGGGAACGGGAGAACGTTGGGTTCGGAGCGCGGATTACGCAGCGGATGTGGAAGGGGTTGACAAATCAGGTTGCGGATGTAGGTCTGGAGGAGGAAGAGGAGGAAGCAGAGGAAGAGGAAGTAGAAGAGACGGAGGAACATGACGATGGGAACGAGACGGAGACGCCCGCTGCGCCGACGTTGACGTCGAGGCTTGCGAACACGGTGTGGAGGGGGATCACGAATCAGAGCTCCATGGACGACGAGGTGCCGTCACCGCCTTCGCCATTATCTGCGCCCCATTCGCCGGTCCCTGCGGACGAACGGGAGAAGGAGAGCTTGCCCTCGGATTCGATTCCGTCGACGTCGTCCTCACAGGCCAGTTTGTGGGGTTATGCCGAAAAACTCAAAGATTCGGATACGATTGCTGCATTTTCAAAAGTGAGCACCAATTGGCGCGCCAAGGCGCTCGATGCCTGGCGCGTACGCAAAGGGAGCAATGCTTCTGCATCGTCTGCCCCCGTCACTCCGCGGCCCCCAAGCGCCGCGAGCGAAATTACCGCGCAGCAAATCATGTCGTCGGGTCAGCGACGGGGATCGTTGCCTGGATCACAGCGTGATTGCGAGAACGCCGTCCTGGATCCACCTCGGCCTACCTTTTTCCGTTCCCCTCGCGAAAGCTTCCTTCCTGTGCCTCGCCGACAGAATGCGACGGCGCCTCCGAGTCCGAACGTCGATTCTGCGATGCCGCACTATCGGGATTCTGACAATGAATCGAGCGCATCCTCGCTTTTGCACCGCGCCGGTGCCTCGCTGGCTTCTCTCACTTCCCTCCAGTCTTCTCATTCGACGCTCAAGAGCGTACCTCGACCGCTCATGCTCAACTCGCGTGATCTCATCACAAACAAGCCTCAAGTTCACTCGTCGGCCCGTTCGGAAGGTGGAACGCCGGAATACCGCGGTGGAGTATCTCAGTGGGGAGAGGTGTTGCTGGCCAACAAGAACCGCCACGCGTTCAAACAAGCATCCGTGTCTTCTACGTCGTCGCTCTCCGTGACCTCTGAAATCATGAGTAGATCGCCGCATACGGTTTCGGGCGCGTATGCACATAGCGCGGGCACGGGTCCTCGCTCGGATTACGATTCGGATGAGTCTGCGACGGCGATGAAGAGCCGAAGGGTTCCGCTGAATCGAAAATCGGTGTCGCCGATGGCGTTGGCGTCACGATCGCCTCACTTACCGTGGAACGCGTCCTCTCCGTCGTCCTCGTCCGTCGGGGGACGTAGTCCTGGACCTGGACACCCACTTTCGAACGGGAGCGTGACGGCGGAGGAGATGGAGACGGGGACTACGTCCGAACGAGAGTGGAAGCATGTCGATGAACAGGGACAGGCTCGTTCGAGGGTGTCGGGGACGACCGGGACGGCGCTGGACTCTCCAACGACGATCGGGTCGCCGCCGATTCCGCGTACGCCGTTGATGCCAGCCGTCGTCGGCCCGGGTCTCGTCCGGATCGTCCATGTCAATGGGGGACATGCCGAGTCGAGTTCGATTTCGACGCTAAGCGAGGTCGGTGTTGGCGAGGCGGGAGCTGTGCCGTTGCCGCCGGTGTCGCTCGAGTCGACGCAGGGACGGGTGCCACGAAAGAAGGCGCCGCCGGTTCCGATTTCGATACCTGCTCGCGATGACGAGAGAGACGAAGGTTTGGCGAACGAATCGGAGTCGGAGGCCTCGGTCATGTCGGTGGAGCGAACGCCGGTGGGGAAAGCGCCGGTGAGGTTGCGATCGAAGCGACACTTGGCGCAGCCTGCTTCGGGGCGGTTGCGAACGACGTTGGAGTGCCAACATCAATCACCACAGCAGCAACAACGGTTGACCCCGAGCCCGAGACAGCCGAGTTTGACGCCGGATTCCGTCGCGAGCGAGAGTGCGACGACGCCCAAGATGGATCATTATTCGAAACGGTCGACGATGGAAGAGAGCGAAGACGCGAGAGAGGTCTTGTCGTCGAGATCGCCGATCGCGCGCAAGTTGTCCAAGGACGCCCGGTTGAGAAAGATTTCGACGGAGAGACGGACGAGGGAGAGCGGGGCGGAAGAGGGCGACGACGAAGGCTATGACGATTTGTTGAGCGCGTATGAGAGCGAAGAGGGGAGCCGGGAGTGACGTTTATTTTCCCATTTCTATTCATGATGGATGACGAGCCGTCTTGGGTCCTCTTTCTTGTCCTTTTTTTTTTCTTTTTCTTTTTTTCTTGTTTTGCTGGCAAGGAGGGTTCCCGAGACGTCCGGGTGCACGCGTACATGTTGTTTTGCATAGATCAGCACAACCTTTAAAGAGGATTCGATATCACGAATGCATTGAATTTTTGCGAGGGGTGAAGGTAATGCGTTGCTTCCGCCGTCGAACGTTCTGAACGTTGCAGTTTGTACATCTGGTGTTCGCCTCCGTCGTGTCCTTCATCATCGCCATGGTAAAAACTTTTCGAGTTCCAACGACATCATAATTATAACGATGTTCACCACAGAAAAAACCAGCGTCATGATCACCGCGACAAGGACTAATTTTTTGAGTTCCCTGAATGATGACAGCACGATATGTATATCAACGATATGGTCGTTACAGAGACGAGCCTTTACATACGAAGGACCAGAGCCTCAGGGCCTCAGGTATGGCCTGTCGACGCGGGGCAACGAGAAACGGACTGAGACGAATTGCTCTGCTCTTTACAGTCGACGTCCGCTTCGGTTCGAAACTCACCTTGGCATATCAGGTCGGATTAAGGCCATCGAACGAATGCGACGATCGAGTGCCACGTATCAGGCTGTAACATATTTGCCCTTCCTCGCGATACCCACCTTTTCGCAAGTACCTCTGTGACAGTCGGAGACAGGTGAGTATGGGCCATGCGTGTTAGAAAATCGACGTTCGAGGCGGGCGTCGTTGCGCTTGCGTCGGTGTTTGGGTCCTCGATCTGTCGCGCGCGTGTGTGCGAAAGGGCAGGTGTAATGCTAACCCCCTCTCTCTTCCTCGTAATGCCGTCTGCTCTCCACACACAGTTTTTGATCGTTGTCACGTCGTTTGCATGTAACACGATACACATTCTTTTTATCGTTTCGTTCGAATCCCCCCCCCCCTTCTATCGATCGACGACGATGACGACTCACTTTACGAGCATAGATTCTAGGGACTCCACCGAGTCCACGTGTGTTCGGAGCGTGGGTCTGCACGGGAATACCGCCGGCCGACTGTATCCTCTTTGGTATCGTGATGGTGGAGTACGTGGATCGGATTACTCACTGAGTGACCCCGTTCACCCACTTGAGCTCCACCTCGACCTCGCTTCCCTCGGCATCCTTGGCACGCTCAAAATCGAACGTGGCGAGCATTGTAACGATTGCGATCCAGAGGGACGCATCCGCCAGGTACCGTCCTGAACTAAACGTCAGTTTTCTTCGCTTCCGCGCATGGGGAGAATGTACCAGGACATATTCTCCGTCCAAAGCCGAATACAAAACCGGCCGGGTCAACGTCGTTCAGCTTGCCGTCTTCACCTAGAAATCTCTCGGGATCGAACGTCTCCGCATTCGGGAACCGCCTCTCGTCCCGACAAATCGTCCTATCGTCACCGTCAGAGCATATAGCGAAGAACAAAAAGGTTGACACAAACCATGTATTCGGAACGATGGATGCGCCTGTCTCGTGAGCCTTCGTGTTTAGGAAAGGAAAGTAGGTTGTACCTTTGGGTATGTAATAACCGTTGTACGTATCGCTGGCCGTCGTGGCATGCCATGAACCTCGAAATGCTGTCAAACACCATAGGGTAATGTGATCGATATGAAAATCACCAAAGGGAACCGCAGGATGCCACCTGAGCGTCTCGCGCATGACTGCGTCAATGTACGGCAGCGCTGATCTATCATCGAAATCGGGTAGACGATTCTTTCCTACAACAGTGTCGATGTCCGCCTGCGCACGCTTCCATACGTGAGGATGGAGGACCATGGCGAGCATAAAAGTCATCATGGTGGTACTGGTCTGCAGGAACTTAGATGCATAAATAAATAAAACTGATGCTACGTACCGTCTCCTCGGCAGCTACAATAGTCGATGTCAGCTACTGACTCATAGACAATAGAGATCGAACATACCGAGAAGACTGCTAAATGCAGTTTGCTTGAGAGCGGAGGAATAGGCTTCATGTTCCGATTTGTCTCGTTTTTGCATCCGAAGGAGGTGATCAGGAACCATAGAAAATGAGCCTCCGTGGGACGTCTCCTAGTTCACATTTCAGGTGAAGCGCGACACGAAACTGGACATGATTCACCATCTTCTCTTTGCAGTACTGGAAGAGCATATCTACTTTGAGTGATAAGCCATGAGCGTGTTCTACTTCACGTTTCAACGATGATCCAGGGAACCAGTCAGGGACGTGCAATACTTGTATTTGAACCCCCAATCAATTATACCAGTTATCAGCGTACCGAAGACAACTCACCGAATGGGAAGCATTTGAAAAGCATGGCTTTCAACGGAGTAACTCCTTGTATTATTGCTGCCACGTATTGGTGCGTGGTTCGCACAAAGAAATCACCCTGGGAACTGGGTTCATAACCGTAAACGGTCGTCATCGCTGTCGATGAAGCAAAACTGGACGG
Organism: Heimioporus punctisporus; assembly: GCA_038094715.1. Classification (NCBI taxonomy): domain Eukaryota; kingdom Fungi; phylum Basidiomycota; class Agaricomycetes; order Boletales; family Boletaceae; genus Heimioporus; species Heimioporus punctisporus. The sequence continues at coordinate 9,275 of JBBPUN010000102.1, read as the reverse complement.
GTTAAGTGGGTAGCATTGGCTGACAAGTAGACCCACGTAGCGAGATGGATCTCGTATTGATCGGGATTATTGGAAATGTTTACCACCAGCTGTCGAGCTTGACGAAGCTGCAGTGGACGAAAATTGAGCACGGCATTGGAGTTGAATGTTTGATGAAATATCCGCCTGCAAAGCCGCCAATAGTCGCCATAACGACTAAAAGGAAAGAGTTTTTCGATTCGAAATCTATGTGGCGTGGAATTCAAGCCGGACGACAAACACAACAGAACTTACGGTTCAAGAGCAGCGTTGAAAGGACGGTCCGAATAAATTCGGGATCGCTTCTCAAGCAACTCTATTGCGGCCTGTTGTGAACCAAGTACCACAACGTCTTGGTCTAAAAGTCGAAGATACACCACGTCCCCTGTCGTTTGTTAAGTATTTTGATCAATACTAATTCTGGAGCTCACCATATTTAGCATGAAATTCGGAAAATGACTCCCAAGGTTTCTCAAAACTAATAGAATGAGCATTTCCTAGAAAAGGGAGTTGTGTCGGTCCTGGGGGTAGTGGTAACCCATCTCTCTCCTGTTTGGTTTGAATAATACGTCGAATAGAATCTAATACAATGACAACGACAGGGACTAAGACTGCAAGCTGAAAAGCGGCTTGCGGCATCGTCAGGAAGGAGGGGATGAGATTCGGTAAAAAATCAACTTTGGTACCTTGCGTGTGTGAAACCGGTGACCACCCCAAGGTAATGATAGTACGGCATATTGTCGCAGTCGTACTTTTACCACCTCGAAGTGCCAATTTCATCGACTTTAAACAGTATGTCCTGACCTGGCACCCGCATCACGATTCACGAATGTGCAGCGGACAAGAGGGTACTAGTTGGAAGATGCTTCGGCGGCGAACACAGGGAATTCGTGGGGTGATTCCTTGTCGTTAACCTTTGATAATGGGTCTTTGTTGAGTTGTCAGTTTGAAGCCGTTACTGAACACGAGTCACGTGGTCACTCGGCCTAGAGTTTATTGATCAACGTATCGGACACTGGGACAGAAAGTCGAAACAATGGTAGAACACACACATTTATGTCAAGGACCAAAGTTATTCATGCGTGCTGCGTGCAAAGGGATACCAGTTCCTATATCGTGAAATTCATTTGTGCACTATCAGGTACACATGTATATCTTTTTTTTGGACGAGTGTATTCATTTAAGGATTTGTACGTAGCAACCGACAGAGCTAGTTCTACAAATCTCACTAAGGCCACTGCCGAGGGGGTCGGTCCGAGGAAAAATGCACTTACGCACGCTCTATTTGCACAGGGGGTGTGGGGCTCCGTGACTAACCGGTTTCCCCGGTGATAGGTAGGAGGCCGGGTAGCTTAATACCCACTAAAACCTCTAGGTTGGTTGGCCAGTTTTGTGGTAGGGACGATGGGTTGGAGATGAGTGGTGACCAGATATGGAGTATTTTGGTGTGAGCGGTGGCGTCTGTTGGAGTGTGCCAGGCGTCTATCAATATGAAGTCTGGTCTCTAGTATGGCATGGGACCGGCGCATGCGGCGTGTCATGTCGTTGTCGTCCAGCAACACTAGGTGCACCACCACGACGGGGCGTGTCGCCGTCGTTGTCGAGGTGAGATCGGCAGAGGTAGAGTGAGTTGCCGTAGGTGTATGCTGGTGTCCCTTGTAACATAACTTGCAGGTACGAAGAGTTCGCTAGCTGATACGAGCCCCGAGTCGTAACAGGGAACACAACACACGTAGGTATCTCGTAACGGTGCCTTCGTGTTGCCGTTCAAGGTAAACGCTGTCGTGCTTATGCTGGTGTTTGTATCTTCGATCTCATATCTTGCATACGTGTCACGGGAAGGGGCGGGTGTGATCCCCTTCCTCTCCCCACGGTGATGCCTAATGCCGTCCGTACTCTCTGTCACATGCCGACTTTGACTGCTATCGCATCGTTTGTATCTAATTTAATACTAATACATTTACATTCTTTTATCCTTTCTTTCGACGACGAAGACGATCAGCTTACGAGCGTGCGTTCGACCACATGTGTGCGAAGTGTGAGTTTGCACGGGAATGCCGCCGGTCGACTGTATCCCATTTCATATCATGATGACGGAATACGCAAATTGGTTTTACTTACTGAGTGACCCCGTTCACCCACTTGGGCACTATCTCCACCTCGTTTCCCTCGGTATCCTTGGCACACTGAAAATCGAGCGTTGCGAGCATTGTAGCGATTGCAATCCAGATCGACGCATCTGCCAGGTACCGTCCTCAATCAAACGTTAGTTTTTTTTTTTTGCTTCCGCGCACGCGGTAAACGTTCAACATACCGGGACATATTCTCCGTCCAAAGCCGAATACGAAATCAGCCGGGTCAATGCCGTTCAGTTTACCATCTTGACCTAAAAATCTCTCGGGATCGAACGTCTCCGCATTCGGGAATCTTCTCTCGTCGCGGCAGATCGCCCTGTTACTGCCATCAGAGGGTGTAGTGAAAAAGAAAAATAGGGTTGTCACAGACCATGTATTTGGAACGATGGATGCACCTGTTTCGTGAGTCTTCGCACCTAGGAATAAGTAAGAAAATCGTACCTTTAGGCACGCAGTAACCATTATAAGTATCGCTGGTCAACGCGGCATGCCATACACCTCGAAACTCTGTCAAATAATATAGGGTAATGTGATAGATATGATAATCACCAAGGGGAAGTGCAGGATGCCACCTAAGCGTCTCGCGCATAATTGCGTCAATGTACGGCAACGCTGATCTATCATCGAAATCAGGAAGACGATCCTTTCCTACAACAGCGTCAATATCCGCCTGAGCGCGCTTCCATACATGAGGATGGAGGATCATGGCAAGCGTAAAAATCAACATGGAGGTACTCGTCTGCAAGGACTTAGATGCATAAATGAAAAATACCACTACATACCGTTTCCTCGGCAGCTATAAGAGTCAATATTAACCAGTAACTCATAGCCAATAGAAGTTGAATGTACCAAGAATGCTGCCAAATGCAGTTTGCTTGAGAGCAGAGGAATAGACTTCACGCTCCGATTCGTCTCGCTTCTGCATCCGAAGGAGGTTATCAGAAACCATTGAAAATGAACCTTCGTGAAATTTCTCCTAGATCATACTTCAGGTAAAGCATGACATGAAACCGAGAATGATTCACCATCCTCTCTTTGCAATACTGAAAGAGCATATCTACTTTGAGTGAAAGGTCGAAAGCGTGGTTCGCTTCACGTTTCAACGATGATCCAGGGAACCAGTCAGGGACGTGTAAGACTTTTATTCGAATCCTTAGTCAATTATACCAGCCAACAGTGAACCGAAGACAACTCACGGAATGGGAAGGAATCGAGGAGCATGGATTTCACCGGTGTGATTCCTTGTACTATTACTGCCGCGTATTCATGTGCGGTCTGCACAAAGAAATCATCCTGCGAGCTGGGCTCGTAACCGTAAACGGTCGTCATCGCTGTCGATGAAGCAAAACTGAAAGAATTAAGTCTATAGATAGTCAGCTTACAAATGTACTCACGTAGCGAAATGGAGCTCGTATTGATTGGGACTGTTGGCAACATTCACGATCAATTGTCGAGCTTGACGAATCTGTAGCGGACGAAAACCGAGTGCGGCATTGGAGTTGAATGTCTGATGAAACATCCGCCTGCAAATTCGCCAATAGTCACCATAATGAGTAAAAGCAAAGACTTTTTCGACTTGAAATCTTTATGAATTGAATTCAGACCGAGACAATACACGCAATAGCACTTACGGTGCAAGGGCGGCGTTGGAGGGACGATCTGAATAAATTCGGGATCGTTTCTCAAGTAATTCTATTGCATCTTGTTGTGAGCCAAGTACCACAACATCTTGGTGTAAAAGTCGAAGATACACCACGTCCCCTATCATTTGCTAAGCATCTTGATTAACGTATCAATCCTGGAGCTCACCGTATTTAGCATGCAACTCCTTAAACGACTCCCAAGGTTTCTCAAAGCTAATAGAATGAGCATTTCCTAAGAAAGGGATTTGAGTCGGTCCTGGAGGTAGTGGTAACCCATTTCTCTCCCGTTTGGTTTGAATAATGCGTCGAATAGAATCTAACGCAATGGCAGCGATAGGGACAAACACCCAAAGCCGGAGACCAGGTTGCAGCATCGTCAGGAAGGAGCGGATGAGACTCAGATGAGATTGAATAAAAAATCAACTTTATATCTTGTGGCCAGGTGTAAAAGTGGCGGCCACCACATGATAAAGATAGTGCCGCATATTACCACGGCTGTACTTGCCTTTACTACCTCAAAATGCCAGTTTCGTCGATTTTGAATAGTATTCCTGGTCCATCCCGTATCACCATTATTAACAAGAATGAAGAAGACTGCATACAAAACATGGATTACTGACCAGCACCGTTGGTCGTATGAAAAGTGTATAACTTGAAAACGCCGAGTGGCTCAGGGGATCCAGGGCTATCTGCCGCAAACGTCAGTCTTCGCCGTGTGTCAAACAGTTAACGGAACTCGAACGGTGTTACCACGTCATGACAGCGTGTGATATAGACTCCAAAGCATGGACTAGCAGTGTGCCACATAAACAAAGTTTTCCTGAGAGAGAATGAGTCAGAATAACCGACTATACAGCCGGAACGACTTGAGGAAAGTCACTTGATGTCACCTCAATATTCCGATAGGCTCCGGAGTGCCTTGCAATTGACGCTTACGTAATTAATTGAACCTTAGTGGGCCACTCGCTCAAGCTGACAAGGAAATACAGGCTGGGCCAGACCGTACTCACACACTATCTTTTATTGTTATCATATTTTCATAAAATATAACTCTGATACGTTCACATTTCTTTCAACCCCCCTTGGATTCGATCGGTTGAGGACAACGACGACTCAATCTACGAGCATTCGTTCCAAAAACGACGTGTCAACATGTGCACGAAGCATGGGTTTGCATGGGAATACTGCAGGTCGACTGTATCTTGTCTCAATCCTGAAAACGGAGTACGTGGATCAGTAAGCTCACTGAGTGATCCCGTTCACCCACTTGGGTTCCACCTCCACCTCGTTTCCTTCTGCATCCTTGGCACACTGAAACTCGAGCGTGGCGAGCATTGTAGCGATCGCGATCCAAATTGACGCATCTGCCAGGTACCGTCCTGAACCTGACGTCAGTTTTTTTTTTTTGCTTCCGCGCATGCGGAGAACGTACCGGGACATATCCTCCATCCAAAGCCAAATACAAAATCGGCCGGGTTAACGTCACTCAGCTTGTCATCTTCACTTAAATATCTCTCAGGTTCGAACGCCTCCGCATTCGGAAATCGTCTCTCGTCCCGACAAATCGCCCTATTGAGTCACCACGTCAGAGCATGTAGCAAAAAAAGGCCAACACGGACCACGTATTCCCAACGATTGATGCGCCTGTTTTTTGAGCCTTCGTACTCAGGAAAATGAAAGAATATTGCACCTTTGGGTATGTAGTAACCATTGTATGTATCACTGCTCGCCGTGGCATGCCGTATACCTCAAAATGCCATCAAATACCACACGGCAATGCGACGATGAACAATAATAATTACCAAAAGGAGCCGCAGGATGCCACCTGAGGGTCTCGCGCATGATTGCGTCAATATACGGCAGTGCTGATCTATCATCAAAATCGGGTAGACGATTTTTTCCTACAACAGCGTCAATATCTGACTGCGCACGCTTCCATACGTGAGGATGGAGGACCATTGCGAGCATAAAAACCATCATGGTGGTACTAGTCTGCAAGAACTTAGGTGCATAAATTAAAAACCTGACCCTACGTACCGTCTCTTCGGCAGCTACAAGTGTCAACATCAGCTAGTGACTCATAGTCAATAGAAGTCGAATGTACCGAGAATACTGCCAAATGCAGTTTGCTTGAGAGCAAATGAATAAGCCTCGCGCTCCGATTCGTCTCGTTTTTGTATCCGAAGGAGGTGATCAGAAACCATCGAAAATGACCCTTCGTCGGACGTCTCCTAGATCATACTTCAGGTGAAGAGTAACACAAAAATGAACATGATTCACCACCCTCTTTTTACAATACTGGAAGAGCATATCTACTTTGAGTGATAGGTCGAAAGCGTGTTTTACTTCACGTTTTAACGATGATCCAAGGAGCCAATCAGAGACGTGTAATACTTTTATTTGAATCACCGATCAATCATACCAGCCATCAGTGCACCAAAGACAACTCACGAAACGGGGAGGATTTAAGGAGAACAGATTTCGTCGGAGTGATCCCTCTAACTATTATGACCCCATATTGGTGCGCGATCTGCACAAAGTAATCATCCTGCGAGCTGGGCTCGTAATCGTAAACCGTCTTCATTGCTATCAATGAGGCAAAACTGAAAAAAAAAGTAAGTGAGTAAGTCAACAACTAACAGGTACACTCACGTAGAGAAATGGAGCTCGTATTGATCAGGATTGTTAGCAATATTCACGATCAACTGTCGAGCGGTACGGATTTGCAGCGGACGAAAACTGAGCGAGGCATTGGAGTTGAATGTCTGGTGAAATATCCGTCTACAAAACCGCCAATAATCACCATAACGACTAAAAATAAAGACTTTATCGAGTAGAAATCTATGCAATATGGAATTCAAGCTGTGAAGATACACACAACAGTACTTACGGTGCAAGAGCAGCGTTGAAAGGACGATCCGAATAAATTTGGGATCGCTTCTCGAGTAATTCTATTGCTGTTTTTTGTGATCCAAGTACCACAATATCTTGGTTTAAAAGTCGGAGATAAACCACGTCGCCTGTCATCTGTTAAGTATCATCACCAATTTGCTAATCCTGGAACTCACCGTATCTAGCATTCAACTCAGTAAACGACTCCCAAGGCTTCTCAAAACTAATGGAATGGATGTTTCCTAGAAAAGGTATTTGTGTCGGACCTGGAGGTAGTGGCAACCCATCTCTTTCCCGTTTGGTTTGAATAATGCGCCGAATAAAGTCTATCGCGATGACAATGGCAGGGATAAACACCGCAAGCTGGAGAGCAGATTGTGGCATTGTCAGGATGGAGCGGATGAGATCCAGCAAAAATCAACTTCATATATCAGATACCTTGCGGGTGTGAAACTACATATTTCCACGGTCATACTTGCTTTTTCGCATTTTTATCGTCTCGAAATTTTGTTGATTTTGAATAGAATGTCCTGATTCATCCGCATCACCACTATTGACGACGAGAAAGAAGGCCGCATACGAAACAACGACCCAATTACTCACCAGTACCGCAGGTGGCCGGGTTATGTATGAGGCACGTATGACGCGGACCTTAAGAGATAGATCCAGGGCTATCTACTGCAAAAGTAGGTCTCCGCTGTGCGTCAAAAGCTTGCCTCAAAGAGAATGACCGATCAAACGACCCTTGAAAACGGAGTGTCACTTTTGAATCTCCGAAGTACCTTAATACTATCCTTAGCGCTTACATAATTAACAGAGCTGGGCGACTGAATATCATATTCGCGATTTTTCTAGTTTTTCTCGGCTTCTTCCCTCGCGCTTCTCAGACCTTCAAAATACGACCCCTCATCAATATAAATGCGAGCAAGTACAGTCGTGACGCTCTTCTGGTCGTTGGCGACAAATATTCTGTTCATATATCATCGAAGGTAACACAGGAGGATGTTCGATCTTTCAACTAGACAACCCCATCCCATCGACCTCTGGAAGGCAAACGATTCATTACGGTCGGTCAGGCGAATACAAGTGGTGAAAGTAAACTAGAATGCATCGGCGCTGAGTTGGCCACCATCGAAGAGCGCATCGATGGCCTTTTAGCATTCGCCCATCCGAGTCGAGGGGGGGAAGTCGACGATTTCCTTACTGACGGAAGAGCTGCGCAAGAGCGAGTTGGGCACACTGACTTGCGCGCACAGCCTCCCGACAAGTAACATCCGTTAAATCTGCATTTTCTTTCGCTGATGGTCATCTGGCGATCGAACGTATAATGAATTGTGACCTGAAGAACGTATCTGTCTGCTTGTCACACTATGGGATGGGACGAGGGGAATCTAGATGAGATCCATCTCGCAGCTGCAATGCAGTTTGCTGGATTTCGACCTGTGGATGGGACAATATGGACGGTGGACGACGAACAGGCGAACAAGATCATGACGTCATGTAAAGGACAAGTCGGGTCGATTGGATCATACCCGTATGGCGGGCGCACTGTGATTGGCGACGAGAACAGTCGAGGATGTCATACTCGATCGTTGGGTTTTGTATATACACAGCCGCATCTAATCTATACCTTTCGTGCGGTTTTCTTACCTTTCCTGGCAGGAGATTCGTAAGTCGACTGGCAGAGCGATCCCTGTTTTTTGGTAGTAGTCACCGTTGAACCATCGACACTTATCATTTCGTTCAATTTCTCCCCCAGTCGATCGATTGACGATAACGGCTCAGTTTGCGAGCGCGCGTTCCAGAGACGACGTGTCGACATGTGCGCGAACCCTAGGTTTACACGGGAATGCCGCTGGCCGACTGTATCCCATTTCATATCGTGACAACGGAGTAAGATCGGTTTACTCACTGTGTGATCCCGTTCACCCACTTGGGCTCCATCTCCACCTCGTTTCCGTCGGCATCGGTGGCACACTGAAAATCGAGGGTGGCGAGCATCGTAGCGATCGCGATCCAGATGGATGCATCTGCCAGGTACCGTCCTGAACTGAACGTTAGTTTTTTTTTTCGCTTCCGCGCATGCGGACAACTTACCAGGACATATTCTCCGTCCAAAGCCGAATACAAAATTAATCGGATTAATATCATTCAGCATGCCATCTTCATCTAAAAATCTCTCGGGATCGAACACCTCTGCATTCGGGAATCGACTCTCGTCGCGACAAATCGCCCTATCAATTTACCACGTCAGAACATGTAGCGAAAAAATAACAAAGGTTGAAGACCATGTATTCGCAACAATGGATGCGCCTGTTTCATGAGCCTTTGTGCCAAGGAAAAAGAAAGAAGTCGTACCTTTGGGTATGTAATAACCGTTGTACGCATCACTGGTTGTCACGGCATGCCATAAACCTCGAAATGTTGTCAGACATCGCAGAGCAACGAGATCGATATGACAATTACCAAGGGGGACCGCAGGATGCCACCTGAGCGTCTCGCGCATGATCGCGTCAATATACGGCAGCGCTGTTCTGTCGTCGAAACCGGGAAGACGGTCCTTTCCTACAACAGTGTCGATGTCCGC